>BJBW01008686.1:0-20258 GCA_004320125.1 Scolopax mira
ACAAATTGAGTCCAGCTGTAGAGCAGCAGAACCAGTGGTAGAATCTGGCATCAGGACCAGCTCCCTTGAGAGCTCAGGGGTAGGATTTCAACCAGTTCACCCCATCACCTCTTGGGTTTTGTCTTTGTGAGTTAAAACTTGGCTTGTACCCATTGGGCTGGGGATTGGAGACAAACACAATTCACCAGTGGGTGGGAGGATCTGTGATGTGGTGGAAAACTTCTCATTTCTTTGCAAAGTTCAGCTTCTGTGCCATCGGGCTGCCATTCCAGGCAAAAATACGAAGCTGAAATGGGGGATAAAGTGTTCGCTTGTGTTTTTTCCTGCAAACGAAGAGGCTGGTAACGAGATTTTACCTCAGTACTTGTGGGAATTCTGCAACGATAATCTTGTAATTAATTCCATGTTGTGGAGGGCTGGTCTCAACCGCTCATCTCCTTCTAATCATTGTGGGGGCCATCTGTGATGGGCGCAGGTGGAGAAGAGCAGGAGCCCTTCTGCTGAGTGCCAAGGTGGCTCCGGTGAGCAGGAAGGGACAGATGGATGGGGACGCTGTGGTCTAGGGAGATGCTCTCATGATCTACTTATAATCTAGTTCTTCAGCACACAGGCCTTCTGTTGATCAATTAGGGGCGCCTTGTGTTTGCTAAATGGTAGTGGGATTTGTTATTGTAACCTAAGGTAGTCACCAGTCAATGTGGGGAGATGGTTGGGGGAAAAAAGACAACCTGGCACAAAATGAGGCATTTGAGTATGACTTGGTGTTTGTGTGCCGGTATAAAAACAAGCTGGTGGATGCATGGAGCCATGATGCATTTCAGAGAGGAGGAAAGGACTGCGAGTTGATGAGCCTCTCTAAGCCTTGGCTGTTCTGGAGTCAGTTCTTGTGTCCCGCTGTCCATCCTGTCCTGTAGTGAAGCATGTCAGAAGATGGAGAGGCCAGGGCCCTGATGGCCATGCTACTGGGGATGCAGCCCAGGATGCGGGGGGCTTTACCGGCTCATGTTGAGCTTCTCATCCACCAACACCCCCAAATCCTTCTCCTCAGGGCTGCTCTCCGTCCCTCCATCCCCATCCTGTGCTGATACTGGTGGTTGCCTCTTCCCAGGTGCAGGACCCTGCACTTGACCTGGTTGAACTTCATGACGTTCTCATGGGCCCACTTTTGAGCTTGTCCAGGTCCCTCTGGATGGCATCCTGTCCTTCAGGTGTGTCACCACCTCACACAGCTTGGTGTTGTCCACAAACTTGCCGAGGGTGCCTTCAATCCCACCATCCCTGTCACTCATGGAGATACTGGCCAGTGCTGGTCCCAGTATGGACCTCTGAGAGATCAGTCCTGTTCTCTGGTTCTGGAAGCACCATGTGCACCATCGCTTGGACACTGTAGAGAGAGCCTGAATCACACATCCCTCGCTTGTGCCAGCTCTTAAATGCCAGGAATAATATTTTACAGACATGGAGGAGTACTTAATGCTTGGAAATGTTACTGGCTCTTGTGAGGAGAGAAGTATTAACCTTCTGATTAAACAAATAGCATCTAAATTAATTTTAATTTAGTTTTCAACCTTTGTGTGTTACTTTTCCTTATTGCTATTCTGAAACCTTTTGAAATGAGTCTACGTAGCTCCTTCACGCTGCAGGAAGGATTCGAGGTGCTTGTTTTCATTGTGTCTGTGTGAAAGTCCCCTGGAAATCACATCCTTAGTATTTCTTTCCTTAAGTTCAAAATGTTCTTAAATGGGTTCTTTCCAGGGACCAGAGTAATTACTCTTTGTTGTGTGTTAGTCAGTTGTCATTGCAATTTGCGGAGCTGGTGGGTTTAAATTTGTTCAAAGTGTTTTAATCTTTAGACCCTCTAGTACAGGGTGCCATAATGATGGTGCTAACACATCCATTAATTGAGCTAATGCTTTTCAAAATTGTCAATTTTCTCATCTGTTGCTGCCATACAGAGCTGCCGACACACACACAAGATGTCACACCCCCACAAAACCTCTTTGGAAGAATAAACATATTTATGTATCCTCTAACTGCAGTCTGTCTGTTTTCCCGCAGGCTCCGTGCTGTGCTGAAAATAGATTTTTTATTTTTTACTGAGTTTTTAGAAGTACGTGTTTAAAACATAATTGAACTGAGTCTGCGTGAAAATGTCTTATTCTTTGCTTTCCCACGCACGTGCACGTTCCCGCTCCTTCCCTGACTGCAAAACCCTCTCTGCTTTCGGGTTCATTTCGTCTGAGATCTGATCCTCTTTGACTACTGGGTTTCTATTTTTGCATTTTACAGATTTGTTTTTGTTGACAGCACATTTCCTGTCCCTCTTCTGTCTTTCTAGATTAATTTTTGCCACTGTAATGGCCTGTGGTTATTCTTTATGTATATATATTTATATTCACTTTTTTTTACAGTAGACTAGTGTTCTGTGGAACTGTTAATACTTTGCTGTCCTGCTGCTTCTCGTTAGAAGTTTGTTACTTTTTTTATTTTACCTCTGAATTGTTGGTGTCTTTGTATGTGCCTTTTCAATGCAAGTTTTGCTGCTTCAAGTGCCGCAGGGGTTGACAAGTGAAAAATCTGACAAAAGAGGCAAAGTGACTGTTCTGCAGCGCTGGCCGTCTCCTGTCAGTGATGGGATTATCCCAAGGTGCACACCCCGGTGACTCTTCTGCATCTGTCCATCACTCAGTGATGTCTTGCTCTGTGCCTGAGCTACCACCACCCTTCCAAGGAGGTGGCCCAGCAGCATGTGTGTGGGAACAGGGAGATAACACCATGGTGTGATCCCCGTGTGCTGGTAACCCTGGAGGTCAATGCCTTTTTACAGGCTGAGAGAGTTGGGGGGGTTCAGCCTGGAGAAGAGAAGGGGAGACCTTGGAGCCCCTTCCAGTCCCTCCAAGGAAAGCTGGGACTCTGGATGAGGGAGGGGAGCCCTAGGAGGAGGGGGAAGGATTTGACCCTGAAAGAGGGGAGATGGAGCTGAGAAGAAGTTCTTTGGTGTGAGGGTAGTGAGAGCCTGGCCCAGGTTGCCCCGAGAAGCTGTGGCTGCCCCATCCCTGGAGGGGTTCAAGGGCAGGTTGGAGGGGGCTTGGAGCCACCTGGTGTGGTGGTCTTGAAGGTCCCTTCCCACCCCAACCATTCCATGATTACATTACAACCCTTACATTTTTTTCCATATTTCTGAATAATAATCTGTGCTAAAATTGAAACACGTGGCTGTGAATCTTTTTTTCATTTCTCCTTGTGTTTAGTTAGAAATTAGATCATTTATTTTGAGGTTGTTTTCAGTATCTGGCTCTCCCGTATTTTCCTTGCTACTTATCAAATCCTGGTCTGGTGCATGATCACATTACCTCTTGCTAGGATGCGACTAATTAGACTAATGTATAATTCTGCACAAAGCATTTGCTGGCTGTAGGGGAGAACTGTGTGTCTGTGGAGGCCATAGACACTGTGGATCTCCATACTTTCTTCTCAGCTTATGATTGGAATTCAGACTCAGTTTGATGGGGAAAAGCAGCAGAGCTCCAGAGGGTGGAAGTGGTGGATCCCCAGCCCGTTGAGCAGCAAAGAATCATAGACTTACCTAGGTTGGAAAGGACATTTAAGACCATCAAGTCCAGCCATTAACCCAGCGCTACCAAACCCACCACTAAACCACGTCCCTTAAATCTAAAATGAGAGGCATCACTCACTAGAGCGGCGTGATTTACTGTCTGTGGGAACTGGCAATCCTCCCTTTTTTGTCAATCAGGAGTTGCAGTAATTTGTGACACGATAGTACTGGGTTCGTAACAGCCTCCGTGAGTTAGTAAGTTTAAATGAGTCATAAAAAGATGATTTCTTACCAAGCAGACACCATGATTTAGGTCAACAGACCTAGGCAGGGAAGTGTTTTTTCTTTTCAGTAGCTTTTCTTAAAAGGGAAATTGAAGTCTGATTCTTCAGGGTGAAGAAAATCTTACTTTTTTCATTTAATTTTCATTACACTTGATAAAGCACAATATTGGTTAAAAAGGCATATGAGTTTTTGCAGTCATGTCAAATTTATTGAATTTAATGTCAAATTTTGCAGTCATGTCTTTGCAATAATGAAGTCATAGAATGGTTAGAGTTGGAAGGGATCTTAAAGATCATCGCGTTCCAACTACCCTGGGCAGTGACACCTCCCACTGGACCAGGTGCCTCCAAGCCCCCTCCAACCTGCCCTTGAACCCCTTCAGGGGTGGGGCGGCCACAACTAAATATTCCATTAAAACTGTTTTTCCTGTAGAAAACCATTCCATAAGTGGAACATTGCAATCATTAGTATGAAAACACAACGTTTCAAGATTTGCAAGGCAGTGGCTCTTCAAAAGTAAGTTCCTTCCTTTTTTCGTTCACTAAAATAACATTTTTTCGGGGCTAGACCAAAGTATGTGGCTTCTGTGTGCTGCTGAAATGTGACATAATGAACCATCAAGCCTCATCTCAAAGATGGTATGTATGTACTGCCCTTAGAGCAGTATGATTATGTTAAAAAGGATGCTCATCATTCCTGTGGTGGGCTGTGAGAGCATGTGGAGGACCCTCTGAGCAGGGGGAGCTTTTCCTGAGCAGAAGGAACTCTTGAAATATGGCCCAAAACATATCTTAGGCCAATCCCTGGTCTATTTACTTTCTATTGTCTTTTGCAGCTTAGCATTTAGCATCACTTGGGTTTTTCCATTACATTTACATTAGTATTGATGTATTAATATATCTTTCCTGGCTTGTTCCTCATCTATAATTATTTTCCAAGTGGCAACTTGTCTCTCGTTGTATAAGCAAACCCAGGATCCATCAAGGTGATGGATGAGCGTGTGCTTTATGTGTATCCCACCTTTCCCTTGGGAGGCCAGGGCTGGCTCTGGGGAGGAGAGAGATTTGCTTCTCCATGGAGTTGCCACCCTGTGCCTGGGACCATGGTGACAATCCCACCAGGACAAGCTTTGGCTTTATCTTTGTGTATGGAACTGCAAAGGAGAAAAAAATTATCTGGAAGTGAAGCCCTGCCTGCCTCTGACACCAGGAAGGTGGGTGACTGGGTGCTGGTGGAGCTGACTGTGCTGCCCCATGTCCCCTGAGTGCTGACCCCCTTCCTTGGGGGAAAAAAGAATGATTACTGAGGGAGCTGGGGGTGTTCAGCCTGGAGAAAAGAAGGATGAGGGGAGACCTCCTCACTCTCTCCAACTCCCTGAAAGGAGGTTGTAGCCAGGGGGAATCAGTCTCTTCTCCCAAGGAACAGGCCATGGGACAAAAGGAAAGAGCCTCAAGTTGCACCAGGAGAGGTTCAGGTTGGAGATTAGGAACAATTTTTACACTGCAAGGGTTATGAAGCCTTGGAATGGGCTGCCCAGGGAAGGGGTTGAGGCACCATCCCTGGAGATATTTAAAAGACAGGTTGACATAGTGCTTGGAGACATGGGTTAGTGATGGTTTTTATCAGAGGTTGATGGTTGGACTCGATGATCTTAAAGGTCCCTTCCAACCCAGACAATTCTATGATTCTATGAAACACGATTACAACAGAACCATTTTGACAACTTAATTGGGAGTAATGTATTTAAAGTTGCTTCTTTCAGGGGCTGTTAATAGAAGTATTGAGATTTTACAGATGCTGAGGTTTCACACCGCCTCTCCTCAGCCCACTGAAGGACTTATTCCAAGATTCAGTGATCACTTAATATGAGGGCTTTCATATTGCTTCACTTGTTAGGTTGTCTGGAAGTCCATCATACTGGAAAATTAAAGGAGCGATACCTGGAGAGCTGTATTTTACTTTATTTTTTTTTAAGGTATGAGCATTTCATTCTCATGTTGATAAAGATATTGCTTATTAACTGATTAGATACCGAACAGTAGGATTGGAAGGGGGTGGGCTAAAGTAGGTAATTGTTTTTATCCTCTTGAAAACAGTTTGGCTGCTCAGCCCAGCATCTGTGGTTTCTTAACTTTGTGTTCCAGCTGATTTGCTAAAAAGAGCAGTCGCGGTTCTGAACTGCACCGAACTGATGAGATTTCATTAGGCTTTGAATTTTTAACACAATCTAGCAGTAGCTATGACTGTGGTGTAATAAACGAGGCTGGTAATGGTGGGGGGTTTTAACCTCAGATTGCACCATTTAGCTGTGTCTAGGTTTCGTAGAATTCACTCAGAACGTTCAGGAGAGCTGCTGTATTTTCTGATGAGAGAGATGCCTCCTTTCAGATCATCTCTTAGAAATGGCAGCCAGTGCCCGTGAGTAGCCTTCACATCCATCTTAAATGGGATCTTTCTTTAAAAATGTGATGCTCAGTTTATTCTCTCGCTCCAGAGCTCCTTGTACCTCGTTGGGCTTTCTGCCCTGAGGCTGTGGGTATCAGAGTCAGTGTAAACTGGGGGCTCTGTGCATGGGTGGCAAAAAGGCTAAAAAATGTATATTTATCTCAGAAGTTGCAATGAGTTCTGACGCTTTTAGTACTGGAAGGCGACACTCATTTTTTCCAGAATCATGGAACTCTTATGTTGGGAGATACTGTGAAGTAAATGATCTATTTAATGATGTTTATGACAACTTTACAGGATTTATTGCCACTGTATAATTGAAACAAGAATTCTTTATGCTTTGGATTAAGGTAACGCCGTGTAAAGTTGTGAGAGGCAGAGATACATCATGTAAATGGCAAAGGGCAGTGAATTGATCCTTCAGCTTATTGGATTCTGTATGGAGTTTACAGCAACAAATTATTTGGGGTAAAACACCAGGATTATATTGGGATTCTTATTTCTGTTGTGGAGATGCAACTGAGAGAATTATTTTTCAGAATTCAGGTTTAAAAATCCCAAACAGAACACCTGTGTGGTGGGCTAATAAAGGTGCTGGGATTCAGATAGTGATGCAGAGGGAAATATAAAGGTAATAAAGATTGCTCCAAGTCCCCTCCAACCTGCCCTTGAACCCCTCCAGGGATGGGGCAGCCACAGCTTCTTGGGGCAACCTGGGCCAGGCTCTCACCACCCTCACCCCANNCCCTCTTTCAGGGTCAAACCCTTCCCCCTCCTCCTAGGGCTCCCCTCCCTGATCCAGAGTCCCTCCCCAGATCTCCTGGAGCCCCTTGAGGGACTGGAAGGGGCTCAAAGGTCTCCCTGGAGCCTTCTCTTCTCCAGGCTGAACCCCCACAGCTCTTATTATTACCCACTATTAATTATTCAATATTGTAAAACAACTTTTCGTTAAAAAAAAACCCAAAAGTAATGCTCTGTCACAGTCACAATGAGTTACTGACGGCAGTCAAAAACCAGCAATTCTGTGTGAAACTCTGCCTAGAGTATTTTTGTAATACCAAATGATGGATATTTAGGAAATAAAATTGTGTGCAATGTACAGAGAAACGTGAGGTGGTAAAAGAAACCCTGTTGTTTTTTAAAGAGTTGTCTCTGTGGGACAGTGCCGGGGAGATGCAGACCCCATCCATGGGGAAACGCAGCTGGAGTGAGGGCTGTCCCCAGGGTTTCCTGAGAAGTGCCGGTGGCCGGGGCTGGCAAGCTGCGGGAGGAGAAAGCTCCTAGAATTTGCAATAAGATGTTAAACTGCACATAACCAGCCATGGCACCTCCTCGCTGGAAGGAGGAGATGCCCATGGCCACGTTTCATCCCCCGATGGGCTCCTGGGGCAGCGGAGCGAGGCCGAGCTGAGGGTACATGGAATTTCAGAGCATCTTCCTACGCGTGTGGCTGGCTCTCCATTCAGCCAGTCAGAGACAGTGAGCGGCATCAGAGAGCAGAGGTTTTTATAAGGTTCCTCTGAGACAAGAATGACTGATTTTATGCCTCATATTAATATTGTACTAAAATATAAATCAGTGGTAATGAGGAACTGCATAATGTGTCGCCTGGATCTGGAGGAACCGGGCGCCTGAGCTGGGAGCAGGAGAGGCAGCAGCCCCTGCTATGGGGCTACCTGCTTATAGATTCTCAATCAGGTGTTTATTTATGCAATATATTTTTCAAATTCTTATCTTACATAGAAACAAATTATCATTTACTAATACGTATTTGCCATTCCCACTTTATCCTCTATGTATTCTGCCTACGGGGATGTCCAAGGAGATGTTTTTCAGGCAGATGGGAATTGTTTATGCCTCTTAAGCTACAGTCTTCCCTGTCCCTGTACTATGTTAAATTTTATCCTCATCTAGTTGTTTTTATCTTTCCAAACAGCAATAATGTAATTATTGCCTCAGTTTCTTACAAAGTTAGGTATTTTTCCCTTTCAAATTGGCTTATGATCCTGGCAGCTACAGAACAAGTAAGGTTCGGGCTGAAGTCAGTCCCTTTGAAAAAAAAAAATAGGAATTTTCTGCTCTGTTGTTAGAGAAGGTCTCCAGCTCTTTTTGGGGATGGTTCCTCCCTGCAGAGGTGGTTCATAACCCTGTGGTCAGGGTCTAACACATCCCTGTGGAGGAGGATTTCAGGGGGCGGCTCACAGCTCCTGTGGAGCTTCTCCAGTCTCATCGTTGCTGTTGGGAGTAAAAAGAGAGGTTTATATCTGTAGTGAAAAAGAGTGAAGTAATATTCTTCCTCTTTTAGAAATTTTAACCAATTAATAATATATGAAGAAGATTGGAATAACTTACTGACTGGGCAGTTTATGAAGCTTTTTGATGCTGCAGTGATTTCTTGCTTTTGGTACCCACAGATCCCCCTCACCTTTCAAGGCGTTTGCAGCACTTTTGGTGGTTAAACTGGAAAGCTGTGATTTCTGCTCATCAGCATCACTTCTGCTTGACTGTAAAAGTGTTGCTGGGACTTGACTTCTTACGGTGTCAAGGTGGGATGAACTGATGGATGGGGACACTGGAGAGACCAAGAGGGTTTTGGGGTGTTCCTATCCCAGTTCAACCTGAGAAGGTGAGACACAGGGACTGGCTAGCTCTGGTGAGGGAAGGACCCCTCTGTCCCCCATGGACGAGCTGCCCCAGCTCTGTCTGCAGAACAGCATTGTTATCTTTGTGGTGGGATTTGTTGATGAAAACCCAAGTGGAAGGAAAGAAGATGAATGTTTGAGGTGAAAAAACAACCAAAAACCCCATGGGTGATGAGTACTTCTATCTTCTTGCCATGCTTATTTGTGCAGCAGTCCCTGTGCAGTGCCTTTAGAGAATTAAATAAATTGAATGCTTTCAAATCTATTGGGCTTTGCTTTTCTTCCCTCTCCTTTTTCTATCTTGAGTTTTGTGCTTTCTATTCTCCACTCCACCAAAGACCTCAGCGCTTCCAATAAGCCCGAGTGAGGAGGTTGTTTTCATTTCCAAAGGAGGCCTCTCTCTGCTGACAGATGATGAAAAACGTCTGCAGGCAGAATGCTGGAAAAATAGGGCTTTTATTCTTTGTGGGCATGCTTCATGTCTGCTTCATTATCCCTGTGCACACCGAGATGGTCATTGAAGAGATGAGCTGTTAATTCCTGTGCTCGGAGGTAAGGCTATTTCTGATAGACCTATTTATTTATTTTTTTTTCCTTAAAAAAGCACAGTTCAGAAATATTTGAAATGTGCTTCAGGCAGTTAACAAGCCAAACTGCTGAATCACCACTCCATCTCAGTTGCAGCTATTAAATCGAGGTAAGTGAAGCCCCGTGAGGCACGTACAGATGCTTCCTGAGAGGAGTGTTAAGTGTGCACAGCTCCTTCTGAGCTCACACCAGTGTGACGCGGTGTCGCAGTCTGCAGAGGATTGTAGATTACTTGGATTTCAAGATCTTGAAAGATAATCACAGAAGCAGAGTTGTGCTGCAAATTAAAGCAGCCTCCTTTGCTTTGCATTGCTTTGAACAAAAGCTTTATTTTTATTTTTTTTTGTTACTTGATTCAACCCAACCTCAATTTCATTGAGTGAAAGTGGTGTCTCAGAAAAGGCAGAGATGGGTGATTTCAGGTGCTGTCTGGTCTAAGTGGGGAGAGACTAAATTAACTAATTCTACCACTTGGAAAAGCAGTGAGGAAAGAAGGATAAATGGAGGATTTATAAAGGCATAAATAGGCAAAGAAAGTTGATTAGGGATTCATTACCCCCAAGGTAAAAAACAATGAAAATGTGAGGTAGCAAATACAAAAGAAATAAAAGGGAAGCTTTTTTTTTTTTAAGTCATGTAGTTCATTGTGAAAAAGATAAATAGATGTAAAAAAAGAGCACACAAGTTGATGGCCCCCACCACAACAGGGGGAAATCTCTGCAGGAATTGTTTCAAAACCCATGTCTCCTCTTTTCTCTGTGTTCTACCAGTTGCTCTGAGGCAGCATTTACTAACCCAGACAGACCTGTGTCCTCATTTGGGAAAGGATTTGTCATTTTGGGATTTACTGGAACCCTTTCCCGAGTGGGCATAAAACAAAAGAAAAGGTTTTGGGTTCAGTTCACTGAAAAATAATATTAAAAGCTGGAATAAGCCTGAAGGCACTTCATCTAATAATTTCTGCTATTGATAATGTTTATTCCTGTGATTTTCAGAATCTAAATTACTTGATGAAGTTTTTCTTCATTTTCCCACTGGATTGTCAGTGCAAATTTTGGGTTTCTGTCAGGAGAAATCTGACCTCCTCTGGCTTGTTTATTTATTCTCTGGCTTTAGTTGAGATTTCTCTTTGCTAAGTTCCCCAGAAATAGTTCTAACTTTGCCTGCCTGTACTCAGTCCATTAAATATTCCTGAAGAGCATCCATTCTCCAGTTTTTATGTGTTTAGCTTATGAAAATTCTATTTCCTTGGGTGTATGAATATAATTAACTAACTTACTTTGTTGCTTGTATTTCATCAAGGTTTCCCTGAAAGGCTGTGGAAACTTTCTCTTCAGAAGTTTCAAAGCAAATATTTAAAAAAACAACAAAAAAACCCCAACAGATCCCTGTACCTATGTATCCTTGTGGATGTTTTAAGTCCAGTTTATTGTGTCCTGTGCTGTGGGGAAAGCTTTAGGTGACCTTCTGAGGTCCACCTCCCTCCCCATTCTTCTCACTTTATCTTTCTTTCATTTTACATTTAAAGGATGGCAAGTAGACTGCAATTTCAAGTTCATTAATCAATGTGATTTACCCAGGAGAAGAGGAATCTGGGTCTCTATTTTGTTAAGATTTTTCACATTGTGAATTCTTAATATCAGAAGATTAAGCTAATACAGTCTTTGTGGAAGGAAGAAATGAGGTGTGTATTTGTCATGTGCACCTGGCAGCAGTGATGGGATTGATGTGATGTGCAGCCATCCTTCCCTTCATTTTATTTACCATTTTAGATGTGCATATATAGATATGTGTGTGTGAAAGTATTTTTCTCCTGCCTTTTTACTGGATCGTTGTTTGGATGTCAAGCTTGTTCCTCGTGTGTCAGGATGGACAGTCATCTTTCAGATCTGAGTTACATGTTGCCCAGAACTTGTCCATACTGAAAGCAGAGAGGCTTTCTGGTGTTAACACCCACTTACTGGAGCTATAAGCAACTTATTTTAAAAAAATTATGAAGTTACTGACATAGTGTCCATCTACAAGGCAGCAGCGATGAAGGATCTCGGATTCCTGAACAAGCCATTTCCTACTTTTATAAGGGTCTACCAAGGCAACGCCATGTAAATAGCATCAAATCTGAGTGGCCCCTCCAGGTATGGCTTCTGCTTATTCCCACTCAGCTGAGGCATCTCTGGGTGAGGGCAGAGCCATGAAAAACATAACCTTTGTGGTTTTGTTATAATTCACTTTCTTCAGCGTTCCCTGGTAGGGGACTATTCCCTGAAGTATTTCCAATATCTAAAAAATAATTGCTTTGACTTAGCATCATCTCGTGTAACTAGTATACAGGAAGGATACTTAATGAGCTTTGATGGTTGCTGAGGATTAAGACATTATTTATAAATTCAATAAAATATGTTTAAGGCTGTATCAGAGACCTTAGAAAGCTTTCATGTTTATAGAGCTGGTAAAAAGCTGTTAACAAGACTCATTTCACTCTGGGAAGGGCAATGTGATCAAGGTAAGTTAGAAATCTTGAGTATGACTCAAAATACGGTATTTTAGTTAAGGTCTCATAAAAGTGAATTAGTCTGTTATACAAAAATAATCTTCCCAGTTACTTCAACCTATAGGAATGAATCTTATTTACATTATACAGACCGTTACTGCCAAAATATATCGGGGAACTTAACTGGCAGGAGAGGCTCCCTGAGGCCCTTTGCCAGTGGGATAACTGGGTGTTTGGTTTGTGCTGCCAGAGGGAAACTGAGGCATGCTGATGGATGAAAGCCTTGAATTAGTGCTTGTTGGGTAAGATTTCACACGAAGCAAGTCAAATGCAAACAATTGCATGGTGGGTTTTTTTTAGCTGGATGTATGGTTTAAAAACTCAGTGTTTTGAAACAACCTGAAGTACAGCAGGAGGCAGAATTGTACCTGCAGCTCAGGAGGGCATTGCACAGTAAATAAAACCTCAATCAAATTACCAAGGAGGGATGAAAGAGACCGAGACAAACCCATGGAGACCCATCAGCAAGGGCAGGTGACAGAATGAGGCAGAAATAGCACCAGACAGTGAAGTGTGACATTGAAGTATCATACAAGTGTTGCCAGCAAGAGGCTGGTGGGTTTTTCAAAACGAAGGAAGAGCAAATAGCAGATGAGTCAAAGGTTTTTTTTGTTTCCTTGCTTTTAGTATTTGCTAAAACTTTTGACTTCCCAGCAGCAAGAAGCACTCCCAAAGTGTCTATGGATCAGACGTGCTAATGAGCTTATTGAATGACAGCCAGGTAATTTTTATATAGAAAAATTAAATATATCTCTCCAATTCCTCCACACTGGCTTCAAGGATTGTGGCTATCCCTCTGGTCTCCATTAACATTGCAAATTAATTAAAATATGAGCCTGAAGGTGAGCTGAAGTACTTTGAACGGAGACAGCACTGTCTTCTCCCTCTGCGATTGGGCTGGGAAGGGTTGCTCATGACATGCAGCTCTCTGGGCTGAATCCCTTCTTTCCATAGGGGAAAAAACCTGGAGGCAACAAGGGTTGGGAAATCTTAGACCTCTCCTGGTTGGAGGATTTGTCTAATTTCTTTAAATATTTGGGCAGCCCCTGTTAGTGCAGCCCCCCCTTTCCATTGTCACCCCAGGGTCTGGCGTTCATTGCTGGGTCATTTAAAGTCAATGGTCTTCACAAAGTGATTGAAGTATAAAAGCCATGTAGAAAAGGTGGGTTTGACAGTAAATCCTCAGTGATATTTTTGAAGATGTGCTGTCAGGAAATGGCTTGTTACGCTCATTATATCTTACAAACACCAGAAGAGGTGAAGCAATTCCTCATCAGCAGTGAGCATGCACTGATTGATGCCTCTTTACCATTCACGCATCCTGAATACTTAAGAAATAGATTTTATTTCATTTTAATCCTCTAGGTGAAGGGAACATGCACTATGTTTATAGAATCATAGAATTGTCTAAGACGGAAGGAACCTTAAAGATCATCTAATCCAACCATCAACCTAACTCTGACAAAGAAAGAAATAAGAAAGAAGAAATAAAAATCACTAAACCATATTCCTTAGGACTACATCGACCCGTCTTTTGAACACCTTCAGGGATGGTGCCTCAACCCCTTCCCTGGGCAGCCTGTGCTCTCTGATTGGAGAGTTTGACTGTATCTATGTGTTTTACATAAAGATTTGGGTAGGGAAACTTGAATACAAACTTGGTATTTCATAAAATATTCCAAACAATTTGATTTGAAGTGTGCTGTACTAGAACAAAGGTAAAGCAGGACATAAAAAATGGAGTGAAATGACAATATCAGTGTTTGGAATAACAATAAAATAATTTTGTTTACTTTGGATAAATAACAGATCATACAGGCATCATCCTACATTAGAAGTATTTGTAGTGGCTTTGTGCTTTTGGAAGCCAATTTTGGTGAGATGCCTGCTGTTAGAAAACTTTTGAGACCATCTCTTCGGTGCAAAAATCCAATTTACTGTGAAAAATGTGGTAAAATTTGCAAAAGATCTTAATTTGCTAAATATCCCTCTGTCTCTGGTGCTGTGAGGTTGCCTTGGTTCTTATTATAATATTTTACATACTGCTTGGAAAATGGAAAGTGTGATTTTTTTTTTTTTTATTATTTTATTTTTTTTCCCCCTGACTTGACTATGGTTAGATTGTTGTGTGCTTCACATCTGCTGGGTGTGAGGTAGTGGAGAACTGTTTCTTCCAGAGTCTTGGGGCTCAAAACTTGGTTATGGGAGAGTAAATGCAAGAAGTCCTGCTCCTGGTGGTATGAATTCCAGTTACACTTCTGAAAACGTTAGTGTCTCTCTAGTTGCTAATTCATAACCCGTGTGCATCTTCTCTAAAGATTTAATAAGTTGAGGTCGCTGCATTTTAACCGTGGCAGAATTAAATATGTTTCTCTGTCACAGATACGTGTAAGCTGTGATTGAAATGAAATGGAATCTGATAATACCTCAATAAAAGCTTGAGAGTGGAAAGGATGTTTAGGAAATTTCTGATTAGTTTTATAATAAATTTCAGGACAGGAAAATCCTTTGAAGTTCTATCTTGATAGACCTCAGTAAACAACAGAACACAGAATCTTATAATGAAAATTAGTTTAGCAGATGAAGGAAAATATAACTTGTGCCTCCGAGCAGAATAAACAAAAGTTTTCTGGCTGAGTTTTATCCAAGTCCCTGTGATGGAGCAGTGGGAAAGAGCTGGGATTGGAATGAAATTGCAGTGAGTTTACACTGGAGCAGAAGATAATCTCCAGTTTTCCTCCTGCTACTTGGGCTTAGAAAGTGAAACCCTTCACTGTTGGTGTTCCACACATTTTAGGGAGATTCAGTTTTGATATTTGGCTTAGGACAAGGAGAGGCAGCAAATTTATTGTCGTAATAACAACTCTACTAATAATGGGTTGCTAAATTATTTTTTTTTCCTTCTAAATAATTTGTTTTAATGAAAAGTTTCTAATTTCTCCAGGAGAAAATGTCACTAAGATTATTTTTAGGCAATCCCATGGTGTTTCAGCAAATGTTACAACGACAAACTTCCTTCATCTTCTCATCACTCCTTTTCCTTCTCAGAGACATGTATATCCCTTTTTTGAGGGATTCCTTTCCCATTTATGTTGTTTTTCAGGGAGAAAGACACTGGCCAAGCTCCTTTCTGTGCTCCTCACCTGTTTTTCCATGGTTTCAGCTGACCATTTTTGCCTGCTCCCTGCTGCTATTAAGATAAATCTGTGTCCTCTGCCTCTTCCAGCAAAAAAGAGGCAGAATTTATTTCCTTAAACAAAATTTGCAGCTCGAGGGACTGGATCTTCACATGGTAGTCTCTGAGGAGGCTCATCATTTCTCCAGGAAGTGGTGATATAGCAGAGTTTAATTACGAGCCATTAATCCCAAATATTTTATGTTCCTATTACAAATTACATAAATATACCTTATGAAACGTTCCAAGAGGAATTTAATTGCATATATAATGTAAAACTGTGTGTGTACATGTGCAGTGCACGTTCCCAACCAATCCTGCGTGTGAGATGTAGCTGCAGAGAGGACCAACATCAAGCTTGAAAGCAGCTTCGGGCACAGGATGGAGATGATCTCAGTCCTTATTTCTTTCCAGCGGTGTTTCTAAATGGTTTTGACTGTGAGATCATAGATTGGTTTAGATTGCAAAGGTCCCTAAAGCACTCCCAGTGCCACCCCCTGCCCTGGGCAGGGACACCTCCCACCACACCAGGTGGCTCCAAGCCCCCTCCAACCTGCCCTTGAACCCCTCCAGAGACGGGGCAGCCACAGCTTCTCGGGGCAACCTGGGCCAGGCNNCCAAACAACTTCTTCCCCACATCTCATTTCCATCTCCTCTTTTTCAGTGTCAAACCCTTCCCCCTCCTCCTAGGGCTCCCCTCCCTCATTAAGAGTCCTTCCCCAGCTTTTCTGGAGCCCCTTGAAGGACTGTAAGAGGCTCTAAGGTCTCCCAGGAGCCTTATTTTCTCCAGGCTGAACTCTCTCAGCCCTCCCTCCCAGCATCTCTGTGGCCTCCTCTGGTCTTGCTCCAAAAGCTCCATGTCCTTCCTGTGTTGAGGACTCTAGAGCTGGACAAAGTGCTGGAGGGGTCTCCCCAGGGTGGAGCAGAGGGGCTCCTCTTGCAGAACTACCTCCTTCTACCTGCTTTATACTCTAACTTAAAATTCTACCTGTTAGGGGACTGACATAGCAGTGCAGTCCTGAATTCCTTTCCTAAAGCCAGGTGAGAAGAATCTGAGCAGTGCTTGGACACAGAGGAGGTTCCTCCCAGTCTCTCAGGCGTGGGTTGGTGCTGGTGTGGGTATCACAGCTGGATCAGCTCCCAGGAGGATGCTGCTGGCCCTGATGGACCCACACTACTCAGTGGGTCATCCTGAGTAGTGTGGGTCATCCTGAGATGACCCACTGTCATCCTGAGGGAATTCTGCCAGGCACAGAGGCTGTAGAGTCACCACCTTGAAGTTTTAAGCATCTGTCTGGGAGCTATTTAATCTTAGCTTGTAATCACAGCGCAATCTAATAATTTCTTCCCCTTGCAGCAGAGAAAGCGCTGCTTCTGATCAACTGGAAGGATAAAAAATATATCATCTCATACTATCAAACATTCTTTGCTCAACAAGAGCGTAATCTAGAACTGCAGAAACAAAATTTCTGTGTCCAGAGTCTGCAATATTAGTTTTTTAAAAACCTTTTATGTACTTTTCTGGTAATTCGCAGTAGAAAAACAAAGTGAAAAACAAAACCAAACTAGAACCCATGCTGGCATTCTAGCAAGCCCTGAAGTCTGATTGGCTTGGAGAAAACATAGATTCCCCCCCATTAAAAAGTCACTTAGTCTTCTAAAAGGCACTTTGTAGGAAGGGATTTATTATTCTTGCTTTTTTTTTTTTTTGTTTGCAAAACTAAAGGATTGAATTACTCCTCACTGGTAGAGAAGGCTCCGTTAAGTGACCTTCCAAGGTACTCAACATCAAATGTTTCAAAGTAATCTTGATACTAAAGATGAAAAATGAACGTGATGGCAGAAAAACAATACCATGAGCCCTTATTTAAGCTAAAGTATTAATTTTGGAAGAGGGATCAGGAGGGTGACCTACCATGTGGGGGTCAGCACGAACATCAGCTCCTGTGTGAGGACCCTGTGTGTGCGCCCTCCTTGAGGACTGGGGACACGCTGCTGATCCACGAGAGGAGCAAGTAATGGTTATTGCCAAGAGCAAATTAATATTAATCAGTATTGATTAACCAGCCTCAGCCAAGGGGCTGAGGGATTTAAAGTGTGAAGGTAAAATTGGTTAAAAACGCAGGTGTTTCTCCTCCTGTTGGTTGGTGCAAGGTCTGAGTCAGAAGTAGCTGGGGGGGAGGAACTGCCTCCCCTGCTCAGCTGCACCCTGGGGTTGGAGAAGGGAACTGCTGATGGCACTGTCATCTTTTGGGGGGGTTTTGCTTTAGAATAATGATTATAATTATTTGTATGTATAGGATGTTTCCTTTCTTTTCATACACCGTTTCCTAAAAAAGGCACTCTGTATCTTGCTTATTTTTGTATGCTTATATGAGATGATACAATAATTTTCCTTAAAATTCAAAATCCACTGTACAAATATTTCTCAAAACTGGTCTCTAATAATATGTAAAAGATACTCTGTCAGCGTTGGGATACTATATTTTTCAGACTGGATTTTTTTTTTGTCATCAAGAATTGATTGATTTGTTTACTTACAATGTAAGATTATTCTATCACATGCCTGGTAGTTATAACTAAATAAAAAATAAAAGAAGTTGGTTAGAATTAGGTTAATGTAAATTTTCCATAGTGATAGAAGTGTTTCCCAGCCCTTTTCTGCCTGTGGAACCTCATGAGAATCTGGTGCTATGTTTTATAATCTCAGTGTAAATCTCTTGAGAATAGTCATTTACTGCCATTGTACTTATGACTAAAAGCTGCAAGGCAACAAAAACGGGTTTTTCAATCATTTTAGAAAGGCTGTAGATCTAAATTCTGATCAGGAAGGGATAAAACCTCACAGTGGAGCATAGAGAAAATTGTGATGTGTTATTACTTTTTTCTTTTTTTTATCATTCCTTGCTGATCGGCAAAGGTCAGGGAATCCTGTTGGTGAGGAATAAAACTCCTGCCCACATACTAAACATTGCCTTTTGCTCTCTTGTGTTCCAGCTGTCATCTCTAGAAACCAGGAAGGACCCGGAGAGATGGGAAAGGCTGTGCTCATTCCGAAGGATGAGCAGGAGAAGATGAAAGAGCTGTTCAAAATCAACCAGTTCAACCTCATGGCCAGCGACTTGATCGCCCTCAACCGCAGTTTGCCCGACGTCAGGTTGGACGGGTGAGTCCCCGTGGTCAAGCCAGGAGATACAGCGTCACCTCAAGGTTAATTAGTGGCCCTCATTAGCGGTGGTTGCCTAAGGAAGATGTTTGGAAACGCCAGGGTTTACAGATTCTAGAGGTGGCTTCTAATGCAGACTTTCTTGGGAACAGAGTTCCTGCATGGCAGGTGGGATTATCCTGTGCAATTTAATGTGTGAACAGGTGAAAATGGCCAATTTATAGCAATAATGAAATGCCCTCTGGAGCGTCTTTTCACCTGGAATAATTAATTTTTTTTTCCCCGAGAAAACTTTATTTTTGAGGTTTTAAAGTGATAAAAATGTCAATGTCAACTGTATAAATTATGATAAGTATACTCTCAGCATTTTAAAAGTGACATTTAAATGCTGGTAAAGAGAAGATGTTGCCAATGCAAAAAAAAAAAAAAACCACCCTTGCAGGATGTAGTTTTCTTTTAGTTTTATTCAAATTCAGAATTTTATTGAAAATCTTTCAAAATATTTCGCGAAACTATCAAAACTAAAGGGAGTTTTGTAGTTGTTTATTTTTTCTTCAGATTTTGCTCTGTTTTTAAGTCTGGTAACTTACAATCTTTTTTATTTTGAGCCTGATGTCTGTGTGGTGACTTTGAGACTGTGGCAGAGCTTTGCGGGGTGTGTCCTCAGGTCCATTGAATTATTTTTAATGGAATTTAAAGATTAATTTTTCCAGTCACAAGAGTGGGTTTGTGTTTTCAGTCGTGTTTGTTGTGAAAGTACAAGTGTTCATTTTTATCTCCATTTGAATAGGGATTCTGATTGCTAGAGATCCTGTAACAAGTGATGATGCTTAAAAAAAATAAAAAGGGTCATTTGAATTTAACTTGCAACTTTTGCTTAAAGAGACATTCTGCTAAGCATCATGAACTGAAATTGCACACGTGGAGGATTATCCAAACCTTCATACCTCTGGAAGTAAATTTTTAGAGACGAGATTTTTTTTTTCCTCACTTAATTTTTATAGAAAACTTGTGTGGGCTGAATTTTATCTTTTTCCCATTCCTTGTTTTTTCCCTTTTTCTCCTTCAGCGACATAAATGGTCAGATTTATAGGGACTGCAGCTTATGACAAAAAAGTTAGAGAAATATAAGCAAAGGTAAATATATGCAAGTGGTCAGGTCTTCTAAAATGTCCTGTTTCTTTGGCTTTTTAAATTGTCTCTTAGCTGAAATCTTCCTTATTATGCTTTGTGTGAAATTGAATTTTTCAGGTTCCCGTGAAATTAAAAATAAAATAGATACTTTTTCCCTGGACTTTATTTGTACATGCCTGCCTGTAATAGAAGTTTTACCAACACTCCTTGTTCACAAACAGCACAGATGTGGCTTCTCTGCAGCAGCCTTGTCTGTACCAGGGTGATGTCAAGTTCCCATCAAACAGTGACTGGTCCCAGTGCCAGCCAAGATGGAGCTCATGAAAAGGAAGCATTGGAAAACCTTTATTGCTTGTTCCTTCCTTATTGCTTGCCCTTCTCAAGAGCACCGAGAGTATTTGCAATGGTGCTGGTGGAGCTGGCTTCAGTAGTGAAAGGATCCCAGCAGACATGGAGCAGGCATTTTGCAGGCTTTCTGGGAAGTGAGGAGGATGGGATGCACCGCTGGCATGGGCTTTCCCTTGCTAGTACCCAATAGCTTTTTCACCCCATGGTGCCCTCAGCAGATGGGTCAGCTGATGTTCATAGAATTGTCATGGGATCATAGGTTGGTTAAAGTTGGAAGGGATCCCAAAGACCATCTCATTCCCCCTGCCCTGGGCAGGGACACCTCCCATCACACCAGGTGACTCCAAGCCCCCTCCAACCTGCCCTTG
>BJBW01008687.1:0-62098 GCA_004320125.1 Scolopax mira
AACCTTTCTTTTTCTTTTCTCAGTTGAGTTCTTAGTTGTATTATTAGGCTGTTGTGGATTATGTCTGGAGACTCTTCTCAAGGATGTAGGAGCGTATGGTAGATGCTGAGCAGGCAGTCTGAGTGCACAGGCCTGAGAGCTGCTGTGGAAGCTTCAGGTCTTAGGGTGTTTCTACAGTTTTGCAAAGACTGTGGTTACTGAAAATGCTACTGCACTCTTAATTGCATGTATTCTTTTATTCCCTAACAAGGGATGTCAGTGTGTGGTAACTACCCTCCACCCTACTCAAGTCAGCTTCTGTCAACTCTGAACCTCTGGGGCTGCTCAGTCTCCCTGAGAGGTCCCCAGCTTTTTTTCACATGACCACCAGGTAGTAGGTGGCTGTGTTGGCACCTCTTTGATGCCCTCCTCATGAGGCTGTCCATGTGGCCTGTCATCACTGCTTTGCAGGATTGCTGTTCCTCATAAAAGCTTGCATTGAATGGTTTAATCTGGAAGTGCAGGTGTTCAGAAGTGTGGGAGCTAGTGGTCAAGGGAGGTAGCTGGATATTTGAGCACCCTCACAATTCTTGTTATTCTCCTAAGGGAGCAGAGAGGACTGTGAGTTATTATCTGTTATGTTGTGTGTCTGCCTTGGTTTTTTTCCAGATGCTGTCTAAACCCTCAGAAGCACTTCTGTGTCAGTTTTAAAGTGTGCCGAGCACTTTCTATTCCTGTAGGTGTTAGAGATGGCATTGTGGTCAGTGCCTCTGTGCTGGGAGCTTTGAGGTGCCCCAACTAATATACTTTTACCTAAAGGCAAATTGCCAGTGTGATTTTGTGCTTTCTTCACATACCGTAGCACGCTTTTGCCTCTAATGGAGGGGAAAACAATTTTATTAGGTAAACCAACCTGGTCTGTTAATAAGGCACATTGCTACACTAGCAATTTACTAGTTGCCATAATAAAGGCTTTCAGTTTTCCCATGAAAAACAATCCAGGGCATTGTAATGGCTTTTTTCCTTTCCCTGACACATTCTTGTTGTATTTCTCTAAGAGATCCTAGCACTCCCTCTGTGATGCTTCATTTTGCCTTGGGCTCCCAATGTGCAACTTGTCACCAAAGCTACAAGCTCATTCAAGGATGTGGTGGGCCTGATCCCCAGCTGACGCACACAGGCATGATCTCATCTGTGAGATGAGATCTCACTACATCTATTTTTCCTTACTGGCTGGGGACCTGGCTGTAAGTGTAAGTGCTCAGCTGGGGGCAATGGAAACGTACAGAATAGTGGCAGTGCTTATGACTAAGATATTTAACTGCTCTGTGGTGAGGAACAAAAGGCAATAGCAGTAGTGCAGGTGTTTCATTCTGATTTTTTTTATGTGAAGACACTAAGCATTGAGTACTGCCATGCAGGTACCAGCACCTGTAAGGTCCTGCAAAACCAGGACTACCTTCCTGAAACATGTTTGCTGCTGCTGGTTTTCAGCCAGCGTTTGGGGTAATTGAGACAGGAGAGTGTGATTTAAATTGGGACTCTACCTTCAACCTCAAGGTCTCCTGGTGGATTTCTACCAGTGCTGCTTCCACGGAGACTGAGCACAGACTGTAGTTGGTGTCAGTAGTGATTTACCTGCTGTGCTGTCTGGAGATTTGACCTTGCTTAGGCTAGAAAAGCAACCTGTGCTCCACAGCAGTGACTCTGCAGCTTGTGATTCCCTCTGTGTCCACGTAACCTCATCATGGATATGTACAACCACCCAAGGACCAATGCAGAATCTTTACAAAAGAAGGTGAATTTGTTATTCTTGGGAACTCTATCCCTCCAATTCCACTGAGCACAGGCAGGGAGCAGTGTGGCTGGAGGCCAGCTTGTTCCAGCTGCTTCACCTAGGACATACTTGACAGCTCTCCTGGAAGCAGATGCCCATGTTGCAGAATGATCATATTCTTTTGAGCATCTGCCCGTTTTTCTTTGTGGAATTTCTGTAGTAATAACTTCTTGTTCCGTGGTGCATTTCCCTGAATTAATTTGAATTTCTCACATGTTCTATTAAGTCTCTAGCTCTTACATCAGGAGACAACTGAATTTTTGTTGACTTTTTTTACTAGATCCAGGAAATAGTTGTTGGTGTGTTTTGCTTTTCCATAAGAAAGGTGCCCTTGTATCCTAACAGTAGCTGTTAAAATTGTCCCTCCAAACATTTAAATGACCTTAGTCCTTTTGGGATTTACTTCACTCTAGAGCTATGCATTATTTACTGAATTGCTCATCTGTTCCTGGGTCTGTAAATGAAGGAGAACTTTAATAATCAGGTTTTTGCTCACTTTACAAGTGCTGGTGGTTTCATTGGATGTTTTGGTTCAGCCATGTCCAGCAGTGAGCACTGGCAGGCTGTCGCTTGTCATTCAGGCTTTACTGTCCTTGCTCACTGTCCCACAGTGCTGCACCATTGTAGGCTGTGTGAGTTGTCATCAAATAAGCTGGTCCCCTGAATTTTGGGGTGAGTGGTGTCCTTAATTCACAGATGATGATGCTTAATAACTTTTTTTACAAGCAGTGTTTTGAAAGTGCTGAGATGTGCTCTGAACTCTGTTATGTTAGAGCAGTGGGTGATTAAAGAGATGGGTGATTTGCAGTTCTCCCTGCTCTTCCAGTCCCAGAAGACCTGTGGGAAGTTGTGTTGTTCCTTGTGGTGTACAAACGAGGTGCTTGCCAGAGGCTCAAATGGTTGGGACTGTGGTGTGGGACTCTCCTTTAGTACTGGCTGTCATCAGTGAGAAGAGTCATTGCAGGGTTGGTATGGCCACAGGAGCACAGGGTGGTTGGCATGGGGGGTTCAACCTGCAGGATGATGTTGAACAGAGCCTAGGACTGAGGGGAGGCAGCAAGTAGTGGAGATTTGGGAACCTGTCTGGGTGGAAATGCACAGGGCAGTCAGTACCTCCTGGATTTTCCTTTGAGATGGTGGCATGGCAGAGACAGGGTCTGGCCTCCCTGCTAGGGAAGGACAGAGTGACAGGGATATTCCTGACCCACTGTGACTGCTCAGCCGTAGGTACTGTCTGTGTTTGATCCAGTGTACCTAGTGTAATTCCCTGTCCTGGGCAGAATAACTGAGCAGTTGTATAAGAGTGCAGAAAAACACTCTGAAAGGTTTCTGTTCCAAATTCAAAGCAGGTGTCTGGGCTCTCATCAGTATCTTACAACAAAAGGAATGTCATGATGAGATTAAATTTCCAAAGAGCAAATTCCCTCATTAACTAGTTAAATTTTCTAAATCTCACAGGTTTAGAAATCTGTCTGTAGATGATGAGAAAATAAAAGGGGTATCTTTTTTTTTTTTCTCTGGGAGGTCATTCCAAGAGACTGTGATCTGTGTTCCAATGGAAAAACTTGCATATCTAAACCGAGCAGCTGGTCTCCTGAGACTGTACTGAACAGCAAATCAATGGGCCAGTGTCTAACATTTTTGTGGTTTTCGAAGGTGGTGTCTGACTGTATCTCATGGATCTAAAGAAAGAACCCAGGAATAAACTATTTCAAGTCTTCCCTCTGTTCAGCTCCTTGACCACAGCTAGCAGTCCTGCCAGTAAAACCGGTTGTGGTACTGCTGCTATCTTCTCTGCTGTGTTGGTTTTGCAAATTGTGTTGTACAGAATAACTCATAAAACCTGTGTCTGTACTAGGATCATTGGGTTGGGGTGATCGTTGAGGGCAGATATGATCCTGCCTTGGAACATGAAATGTTAACTACTGGGACAGCAGAAGGAGGATGGAGGAGTCCATGGTGGACACGTGCAGGATGAGGTGACTTGTGCGCAGGTGGAATACAGCAATCAGCACTTCATAAGCTAACTTTGTCTGTCTGCTGGAAGTTTTATTATCTGTCTTGACCCAAAATATATACCTGACTTCAAAACTAAGTCTGCAATTGTTTGCTAACTTCAGCTCTTGCTTGGTTTTGGGTGTCCAGTTCAGTTGTGGTGGGTGCTTCTTGTCTTGAGGTGTTAGAACTGCTCCCAGCAGCAGCGTTCATCAGTCAGTGATGTGGGACACTGGTGTTTGTCTCAAGCTTCTCAGTGTGTAATCTGAAGTGTTCTCCTTTTTCACAAATATATTGTTTACTTAAAGTATGCAAGTACTTTTCTGTGTTTCTGTGAATCCAAAAGTCTCTCTAAGCAAGCATTCAAAAAACCTGGTTGAATTCTCCTACATTTTTTCCCGTTGCTTTGAGATGTAGAAGTTTGTGCTTCTCCACTTCCCTCCCATCCTCTGAGAAAGACTTCATAGAGAGACTCCAAAATGAGACAGCCAAAAGATGTCACCACAGTGTTGGAGAAGAGGAAACTGAGTATGAAGCAAGATGGGGGCACAGCTGGGGTAGAAATTGAACCTCCAGCATTTCCATTTGGGTCAGGTGTGGAAAGTCCAGCAGGGAGCCTTTGGCGTGAAACCAGCCCACGGGATGTGTTGCTCAGACTGATGCTGATTCCCTGCAGGAGACATGGGATGAAAGTTCGTGCATCAGCATCGTGCATCTCTGCTGTGTGTGGCACGGTGCAGAGAGTGGAGGGAAGGGCTCATCTCCCCCATTACAGTCCAGAGCTGCTGTGTTTGTGCAGGCTGTTGGGGTAGCCCAAGGCTGTGATTCGCTCTGGTCACTTCGTGCTGGATCAGCTGGTGCTGGATCATGGAGCTTGCTTTTTTGCCCTTTTATGGGAGTGCATTTAGGTGTGTCTTGTTTTTTAAGCTGTGTTGGATGCATTTATTTGTCTGCCACGCTTGCTGAGCGTTTGCTGTTAGAACAAGATGATGGTAGGCTGTCTGCTCTCTGATATGTGGAACTGCCTGCAGGCCTTTCAATGCACCCTGGTATTAAAGGACAGATGCTTTGAGTTCTTTGAAGTAAGTTTTTGATGACCTCTTAAAAAAACCACAACAACCAAACGTATTTTCTGTGTTGGGAAAGGCTGTGTTGCATCCTAGGAACTAATAAGAGCCTTGTTTACTAGAAATGATGGTGCCTTGAGACCTGTCGTTGAAGGGAGCCAGGGGAAGAGCTTGCTGACAGTCCTTAGGGCCTCCGGAAAGTGCTCTGAGACATTACAAAGCAGCAGCAGATGTCAATCGAGCTGAGTACTGGATGGCACAAATTGCTTTATTGACTGTCTTGGAGAATGTCTGGAGTCAAATAAGTGACGTGGCAGAGCTGGGGCTGTGCCACCATGCCTTTCTGCAGTGGGTTTGGGAGGCACAAGATCACTCTTCTGATATAACAGCCGTGGCTGCTGACCCAGTATTTTCTCAGTTGAGGGCTGAGGGGGCCTCAGTGCTCCTGGAGATACTGGTGAGTTGAGTCCTACTTTGCTTGGAGCGTGAAGCAAGACCCGTGCTGGTGTAAAGGCCTGGAATAGCTCTGTAGCTGTCAGCACTGCAGCGTTATCCGGAATGTCAGTGGAGAGTGTCCCTTCCTGTGCCGCGCTGTGGAGCGGTGCCTCCCGCCTGGCTCCCCTAGCAAGGGCTGTGCTGCAAGATCACAGCAACGGGGCGGCTGCGGAGAGGGCCCTGCCCTGCCCTGGACCCGTGTGACAGTCTGGCTGCTCCTGAAGTTCCTCCTCATCATCCATGTGTGTTAATTCGGGCAGAGCTTCAGCGGTAAACTGGGGTGGGCTCAATCCGATGCAACAAGGGCTGGAATTCAATTCATCGTTTGCTGATCATGCCCAGGGTTTTCCTTTCATCTGTCTCTTTAACAGACCAGTTGGATCTCAATCCATACGTGATTTCAACTTTCCACTTCTGACCTTTCAGCAGTTTCAGAGGCAGGTGGCACATCAGTGTTGATAAATGAATCCAGCATGGAAGGGACAACACTTGGTCACCCCCAGCAGTTGTTTCCTCAATAGCTGCCCAAGCCACCACTGTAATCATTGTGCTAATTAGCTCTTCATTTCTATAAGCACAACAGCAAAAAGTCTTTGGGAAGATGAGCTAAGCCTCTTAGTCTCATCCTGGGGGTGAGCTGCAGGGTACCTGGCTGTGTTTGTACTGTGCATGTGTTCCCTTTCATGTCTGAGCCATGAGTTCCCCTGGCTCTTCCCAGCTCACAGGCTGTTTGAAGAGGAGATGGATCCCTTCTCTCCCGGGATCCGACTTATCCCCGGGGCACACCTCGGTAATTGCAGGCAAGATGCTGCTGTGATGGGACTCTGGTCAAACACTGTGAAACAGTGACTTCTCTTAAAAGCATTTCTGGGCTAACGAGGACCTAAAGCCCTGTCCTCTTGCCATACCCAGCCGGGAGAAGCTGCGCGGGCAGGGACGGGGCTTACGAAGCTGGCTCTGGAGCTGGGGGAGTGTGTGTCGATGGTAGGTTAGATCCAGCGTGAAGATGAAACACGGTTTATAAAAGCACGAGGGGAATTCTCCCTTGGCACATGCGTAGATTCTAGGTCTCGTCAGCACGCCGCAAACGATGTCGAGTTAAAAAAGTGGTACCGTTGAAGGGCCTGTTACTGTGGTGGGATAAAACTGCAGTGAAGTGGTGTGATGGGAGAGGTTCGGATCCAGGTGCTCGCCTTGGGAAGTTTTCTTTTTGGGAGACTTGCTGTGGAGGGGGCTGTCTGCAGCTCCCGCGGAGCTGAGCGCGGGGCGAATGCGGGGGCTGTGGGATGACCCGGTGCCGTGTAGCGGTGGGTCGCTCAGGAGGCGGGGAACGGACAGATGGACGCCCCCAGGAGCTGTTGTTCACAGTGGGTCCGGGTTGGAGAGGGGCAGCCGTGGGAGAGGCCATTGTTGGGATCGCGCCGGGCACCCGCCGCGGTGCGAGGTTCCAAAAATTGCGCCGCGCGCGAGGCGGGCGCCGGTGTGTTGTTCTAAGGCGTTAGCAGTGCTGCCCTCACCACGCGTTCATCGAGCAGCCGCGCAACCCCCAGATAAGGACGGTTAAACGGTTGCCACCGCGCGCCGGCGCTAGGGGAGAGCTCACCGCGGCCTCGGTACCGGTGAGGGGCGACGCGGCGCCCGACCCGCTGTCCCGCCGGCCGGCTCGGAGGCGCGCCCCACCTAGGCGCGGCACGGGGAGCGGCGGTTCCGTCGCGTCCCCCGGCTCCGATTTAAGACTTTTTGTCGACGGTGGCGGCTCTACCCAGAGTGCTCTGCGCCAGCCGGGCTGTTATTTGCATAGGGGGCGGAGCAGCCGCGCCGGGCGGTGACTGAGCGCGCCCCCTGCCGGCCGCCCCGCCAGCAGCCGCGTCCGCGCAGCCGTGTATGTATAGATCCATAGGTACTGGTAGGTGCGGGTGTTCGGCGCCCGCAGCGCTGGGGCAGCCCTAGTGTTACCGCCTCGGAAGCCTAATTGTCCGTAATACCCTCAGCGCCTCGCTAAAGACCCGCAGAAAGCTCTCCTGTACAGAGCTCTTATGATCCATAATGTCATGTATTTAGTACATAAGCTGCACGGTATATTCAACACACAATGTATTTTTATTTTGTACTGCTACTAAATGGAGTTCTATTTACAACCTTTCCTGAAGCTTCTCTCAAACAAAGGGCCTTTCCCCAGGTTTCAATTATGTCATGAAAAAGTTGGGTTTAATGTCTTCAAGTGAATAATTAAGCAGCTGTTAGTGCACACCACTTTCTAATTGCAAGTGTAATAATTACAATTAATTAGAACTGTTAGTTACAGCAAATACTGAGATTGTTATGCATATGGTATGTGTACGTTGCACATGTATATGTCCAAATTGAGCATTGAGCAGCAGTTGCAGTTGTTGGCTCCATCAAATTCTTGGCAGGGAATTTTTGGCTTGTAAATGTCACGGGGAGCAATAATTCGGTGCTTTTCTGTTTTCTAAACCATTTGGCTTGTCTGTCGGGAGCTGTGCAAGGTCGAGTTGTGTGTGTCTGTGCCTCCCTGTCACCCAGGGGTGTCCAGGGGTGCCGGTGGCTGGGTGGGAAAGGGCCCTTCTCCTGGGGAGCGAGTGCCAGCGCTTCCACCTCTGGGTGCGTTGGCCAAGACCTGGGGTGAAGGACTGCCCACTAAAACACTGTCTGCCCTGTGCTTGCAGGTGGTTCTCCTGGGGATTGACATCCTTTCAGCGCTGGTGTCCCGCTTGCAAGATCGCTTCAAGGCCCAGATAGGCACAGGTAAGGGGAGGGAATCCCTGTGTGAGGTGGGGGTCGTTGCTGTTGCTTTGGTGGGGTCCCTTCTGTCTGCCGTACACACAGAGCCTTCTTCCCTCAGGAAGTAGGAGTAGAGCCCTTGGGAGGCTCTTGGTGGTTTCAGACTCATCCCTTCATCAGGTAAGGGGAGAGCAGAGGAGCCGTGAACGTTTTCTGAGGGATTTGGATGTTCCTCTTTTCTTTCCTCAGTGCTGCCGAGTTTACTTGATAGACTGGGAGACTCTAAGGACTCGGTGAGGGAGCAGGATCAGACCTTGCTGCTAAAAATCATGGAACAAGCTGCTAACCCTCAGGTATGCTTGATAGCCCTCTGTGGTGTGTGAGAGTGACTGGCTGCGTGAAAAGGAGAACTTTGTTCTGTCAGAGGGTTTTCTCCTGTGGCTCTGTCTGAAATGGTTTCATCTCCTCGTGCCTTGTTGTGAGATCTTCACTTCATCTGAGAATGCTCTTGTATGTCAGGATACACATGGGAGTGCAGGTGTTGGTGAATTTTGCCAAGGATGGGATAGGTGGATGTCAGAGCGGTTGTTCTGGGTCCTTGGGAGGTACGTGTTTTAGTCAGATCTAAAAATGTCTTTCTAGTTCTTGTCCTGTTCTGCTTGGATGAATGTGAAGCTTATATTTAATCTCCAGAGTTGTTATGGTATATGTCTACTAGAAGAAAGAGTTTGTCTCTTCCCCCACCTCCTCTTTTTCCTGGCTCACCTTCTTTTCTGTCTTCCACAGTACGTGTGGGACAGGATGCTAGGAGGATTCAAACACAAGAATTTCCGGACAAGAGAAGGAATTTGCCTCTGCCTTATTGCAACACTCAATGCGTAAGTCAGAACCTCCTGCAGACCTCCATTAGGTACACAAGCCTGTGACTGACACCCATGCTCTTCTTTCTTCCCAGATCTGGAGCTCAGAGTTTAACACTGAGTAAGATAGTGCCACATATATGTAACTTACTTGGAGATCCAAACAGCCAGGTGAGCTTTTTGCTGTGAAGTCACGTCTGAAGGTTGTGCTGATCGCCTTGTTGGTAAGCAGGGCTCTGTGTTCCATCTGGTAAATTAGCTAATTGTGCTGCTGCTGGTGAAGTCTGAACAATGCTGTTCATTAAGAGCCCTTGGCTGTTTTTGAAGAGGTGTGATTTGAAGTATGCATGCCTAAACCAGCGTATCAATTACCGCAAGAGCTCCAACAGAACAACATGAATCTGCTGGTGAGATGAACAGAGCAGGAGGCTTTTGTGGGAAGGGAACTCCTGTGCCTTACACCCCGGACTCAGGGGAGGCTGCAGGGTCCCTTGGGGCTCAGTGCAGCATCTTTAGGGAAGAACCAGCCTGGGCAGGGAGGGCAGATGGGACCAGTTGGACAGCCTGGCCACATGCACTGCCAGAACTTGAACGGGGAGATTCTGAATAAGTTGTGGAGGGAAGGCAAGCCATATAGGAAACTTAATTCAGTGATGCAAGCTAAATAAAAATGCATGCTGAAAAAAATCTGTCACTTCTTCATGCTTTTTGTCTTGCCCTGGACAAGACCTAACCTGAAATTAGGTGCAATTGTGTGAGGTTGGAGAGAAGAGGGAGGTGGGGAAACAGCATTCAAACTTATGTCATGTAACATATATACTAGCAGTTTTTTAATATCCCTGTTACCCTCCTAGTGTGGGTGACACATCCGGGTTTGGAGTGGGTGTTTCCCTGGAAGGAAGCATGGGGTGGCCAACTGGGGAATGGGTTACATTGTCTCTGGGGAGTTGGGCATGTTCCCATGGCTGTCTGGAGGATGGAGGGTGAAGCAGCCTTCCCTTGCTGCTTGTGCCAATGCAGGGGGTTAAACCTGTTACGCCCAGAAGTTTCTAAAGAAGCTTAATGTTCAGGGTGCTTTGTAGTTCTGAGCTGTGACTGAGCAGGATGTTACTCTTCAAGGGGTTGCTGAGTTTGGACTTGTTGCCCTACCTTGGTCCTGTCACTGGTGGTGGTGAAGGAATCAGAAGGTTGTTGAGGACACTGACATGTGTTTTCCCTCATCTTCCGTGTGCCTGGCACAGCTCTTTAACCCAGTACCCAGCTTCAGGGGGGAACAAGACTGATCTCTTGCTCCTTCTCCTGGGTCTGCTTCCTCAGCCCCAGAAAGCCCATGCCTGAACTGACCAGACACAAATCAAAGTGGCTCCTGACTGAATCAAGGCTACCCTAGGGCTGCTTCTGCCCAGCGAGTGCCTTCTCCTGAGCTCTGGGAGACCTGGTGCTCGGTCAATGCTGCCCTCTCTTGGTGAGAGATGATGGAAAAACACAGATCCAGGTCAAGTGCAGTGTTTTTCCCTTTTGTTGTGAGCATGGAAGCTCTTCTGTTACTGCCCTCTTCAGAAAGAGTGTCTTTGTTGTTTTCAACTAATGTAATTGTATAATCCAGTGAGTGTCTGGTGTGACAATATTATTTAAACTATGACTATTTTCAGAAAAAGCAAATTGAATGTTACAGCTTTGATATTGCTGTGATGGACTGAACCAAGTCTGATAGCAAGTCTGGTACCCAATATAGGGTTTACCCTGTTCCTCTGATTAACTTTACACACACAGGCAATCCTTCTAGATCACTCAGTGAGGACCTCCACGGTCATCTGCACTGCATGTTGCGGCTGGAGGGGTATGGTAGAGCTTCAGACGCTGCCACCTCTCCTCCCTGGCTGCCGGAGGCAGAGTGAGGCTGGGTTAGGGTTTGCTTACCCAGAAATTAGTGGCACCAGAGCTCCCCAGAGCTGCATCCAGAAATCCTGGATGGTGGCACAAGGGGCTGATGAGCAGAGAGAAAAGAGGCAAGAACCTGAGTAATGGGTGGCATGAGGAAAGGCATCAGTTCAGAAAGTGGTGGCGACCTCCTGGATGGGAAGGCTGTGGAGCAGGAGAACGGGGCAAGATGAGTGTGAGTCAAGTGTTAGTCTTTTTTTTTTTTTTGGCTTGGAAGCAGGGTGCGTGTGCCTGCCTTTTGGACTCCCACCTGTAGGTGATTCTAGCTTGTGCCCACAAAATATCCTGTGTCTAGTCCTGATGTGTGGAGGTGCTTGGGTAGTTGGTCATCTTCTGCGAAGCAGTAACGTGTGGGTCCATAGGTATTTCTATAGGCAGAGCAGATGGCTTACCTGCAGTGGCTGATTCAGTGCAGAAAGGTGACACTATAATCACATTTGTGGCTCTTCTGTTGGGTGAAGAAGAGGATGTGCTCAGCAATTTCTTGCAAATCGGTCTGGAAACCATGCAAAATTCATGATGAGTTGGGTGATTGATTACTTCTCTCTCCCCCTGTATTTTGTTATCAACACAGAAATGTAAGTTTGTGAAATGGTATTAAAAAAACATTTGTTTTATAACGTACTAGGAATATACGGTCGGTTCATATCTCTCCTTTTTTTATTCAGTAAATGTGCCTGTTGTGCACAATGGGTGGAGTTGGGCAAAGGCAGCTGAGCTCCCTGTGTATGAAACCCTTCATCTTATGCCTTGATTGCATTTTCAATTAAATTACACCTGCTGATACTGTTAATATCTGAAATGCAGGGATGGAAGCTCCTTCATGAACTCTGTGGTAACGTGTATAGTGGCAACTGTTGTGGCTGAGAAATGTGCACACTTCTTTGCATGGGAAAAGGGATTTATTTATTTAGGTGGGGATTTATTTATTTAAATTATAAAGATGATTGATTTCTCTCTTATCTCACATTCAGGTTCGAGATGCAGCAATAAACAGCCTTGTGGAAATTTATAGACATGTTGGTGAACGTGTAAGGGCTGATCTCAGTAAAAAAGGATTACCCCAATCTCGGTAAGTTAAAAATGTCCTTATGCCTTCACTATTTTTGGGCAACTTTTTATTCCCTTGCCTGCCTTTCTTTAGAAGGAATTGGGAGCTGCAAGACTGAACCTTTTTCTGGGATCAGGGAGTTTTGTGGTTTGCCTTTTTTTTTTTTTTTTTTTTTTCCTTCTTTTAATTCTGCTAACACTCAGGTTGAACTTAATATGGTTCCTGTAGCTTTGCACAAATATACCACAATGTCTTTGGAAAACCAGTGAAGTTATTACAGATGTGTAGTTAGCAGATAATGGGATGTGATAAAGATCTTCTGCTCCATCCGACCTGTGACATGAACGGGAAAGGAGTGTGAAGGCTAAAAACAAATGCGTGAAGTTGTTGTTTATGTGTCATCTCTGCAAATAGCTAAAACAGGCAAAGTCGTAATGAACTGGAAATCCAGTTAGACATGTTATCTTCAGTAATGTGTTTCCAGTTGTATCTCTTATTTCTTTGTAATATATACCAGTTGATTTTCAGTTTTTCTTATCAGCCTTAGTATATTTTGATTCTTTTTTTTTAAATTTTAAAATAATTTTTCTCCACACTGACACTTTTGTCAGTGTTCTCAATGACCTGAGTGAAGCAAAATTAAATTCAGTTGTTCATTATGTGTTTTTTTAACTTTCAAACAGGTTGAATGTAATTTTTACAAAATTCGACGAGGTCCAAAAATCTGGAAATATGATCCAGAGTTCAGGTGGTGAGTAGAAGTACTTGTATTCTCTTTTTAGTGTTTTTTAGCAGTTTTCAATTGATGAGGTATTTAAATGGACACAGAACAGGCATTTGTTCTGCTGGGGAAGAGAAGTATTGGGTGATCATTCGGAAATATGTAACTTTTGCAGAAAAAAAAAATGATGTTTAGTTGGTCTGCTCTGTTTTCTTGGTAATATCAGAAGGAGAAGAAAGCTTAAATTTCAAGAACAGAAACTGGTGTTAGAGCTTGTCCTTCTTTTCCTCGAGTGTCATTTGGGAAATATGTCTTCTGTTTTCAAGTCTACGTGCATCTTTGTTTAAATTGTTCATAAGGTAAATTAAATAGTAATTGAAGAGAAGAAGCCTGTTCAGTTTAATGCCCTAAATAGCACAGAAAGTGTACATAGTACTGTAGCAGTTCCATTTTAAGCTTATATTGTTTACGGATTGTAATTTGAAGCTCTTAAGTTTGTATACTTTGTATATTTATAACTGATAGTCAAAACCCTTATCAGAGCCTTAATACTGTTTTTCCTTGTCTGAGAAGAGTATTTTGCTTGCTTTAAAGACAAATACCTATTACTGCTTTTCTTATAGATAAGCTTATGAGCCAGGAAGTATTTTTAATAAGTATCATTAATTTTTAGGCATAGATTCTTGAGAGTATTACTGGTGAGGGGATTAATCTTTCTGCCAACAGCCAAGCAGAGCAGAGATGAAGAACTTGGGTTCAGTGCTGTGGGTTTCTCTTAATCTCACACCCTCTGCAAGGCTGAGAGCGGGAGAGGTGACGTCCTCAATATTTCCCATCATGCTATTAGAAGGAAAGATAGGGGAGAGATATCTGCTCTTCTAAATTGGAAAAAAATATATTTTTCACTTCTAGGTGCTATTCTTCTTGCTGTACCCATTTTAAAATACTTAATCCCTGCAAGAAAAAATAAAATGGACTTATTTGAAAGTTCTGATGTTACATTCTAGATATGTGATCTGAAATGTGATGTGATTCTCTTGTACACTGGGAATGATGAAGACGTAGTGCAGGTTCCTATGATGGAATGGGTTAAAACTGTGCTTTTTCAGAATGTGGGAAAATATCAACTGTATAAGTAATTGAGGCTTACAGTGGCAAAAAAGTGGAGTTGAGAAACAAATGTCTTTGTACTTTTTTCAAAAAGAGGAAAGTAAGTATCTAATCCCTTAGCAAACATCTTAAGGTTTACAACCTCTAGGTGTTGTGACAGCCTAGCTCAAACTGAAACAGGTTTACTGCAGACCCAACTTTTCTGCTTTTCACTTGGCTAGGCTAGGGTAGCTTTTATTTATTTGTTTGTTTTGCTAGTAGTGGCAGAATAGGGATTTTCAAAAAAGTAAAAGTTAATTTGATGCATTGTTGTACTGTGCAGATTGCTGTTATCTGGAAGTCAAGGAGACAAGCTTGTGCTCTGTGGTGAGATGTGTTGCTACATAGAGATGTTAAACAAAAGCTGTGGTAGCATGATGACTTGGGTGGGATTTCTGTTGGCTTTCTTCTTTAGTGGAAGAAGGAAAGATTTTGGAGCTTAATGTGCTCCTAGCTAAATTTATAGAGGGTTTTTTTCTAATCTAAATGAAGTTGATCTTAGAAAATTGGATGTGTCACAACTGATTAGAAGAGTGTTTAGTATGATATAGATGAGACATGTGTAAGAATAAACATGAATTAAGAGCAAGAAACTAGTTATCTTAAATTTGCAACATGAGTTTAGCTCTACAGTCATTTTTGTGTGTATATGTCCCAGAACGGTACCCGAGACATCACTTGTGAATCCTTGGCTTTGAGTTTGAGAGGCAGTTCTGATCTCTGTACAATTCGAGGCTGCTGGCACCACTGAAGATATCAAAAGTAGCAAGATGGGACAATAGGGATGACCTCTTCAGGGCTGACAATTTATCATTATCCATCTTATCCATCCTAAGAATGGATTCCTTAGGAACACTGTATTTTTTCCCCCCTATGTGCAAGTAGAGCATCTTACATGTCTTAACATCTGCTAGTTTTAGGTTTCACTGAGAATTATTATTATTTTTTAATACCCTTTCCTCTGTCACTGTTCTGAACTTGAAGATTTAACTTACACATACAGTGTCTGAGACCTTACACACTCTATCTCCTGTCCTTGACTTCGTTGACAGGCTTTTGTGCTTCCAGACCCAAGTGCTCCTCTCTTCCCCATTCGGCTTAACCCAATCTGCTGGTGTGTCGCTGTCTTTGCACTGACAGGATGCAATCCCCAGAGCCTCTCTGTTAGCATTTCTCCTCTGTTGAAGCTCCTGTGTGGGCATTGAGACTGAAAAGTAACCTGGGGGAGAAGGAGCTGGAGAGAATGGAGGAGTGCTACAGGGTCAGAGACCAAGGTGTGGAGAGGATAGGGGTCTCCCACTGCTCTGCCAGGACCAAGCAATAAAAAAGTCTTTAGTTACATGAGTTCATTTAAAAATATTTCCCATTTGTTAAGTTAATAATAACACTAGGTATTCATATATTTTTTTGTGAGTTTGAGGGAGGGTTCAGTTTCCCATAGTTCTGTAGGCTGGTTTGTTACTCCTACCTCACCCTCCAGGCCCATCACGAATACAGTGTATGTGCTCATGTTCGCCATATCTAGTATGTCAGCAGCTCTGTGCAACTTCCAGTTTATCTTGTTGAGGTTGTATAAGCCAGTGGCAGAGGCTTATCTTCACTCATGGTCACAAGTTTATTATGGCCTGAAGATAAGCTAAGTTTGTCAGGTTTTCTGCGTCCCTGACACCTCCTGTAGCTTTTGAACAAAGGTGACACTTTCAGCAGCTGTCAACATCACCAGGAAAGATGATGATAAAAATATTGCATGACTGAAAGATTTGCCTTTTTCAGGAAGTAGCTGTCTCAGTCTTGTTATTCTTCTGAGTCTGGCTGAGTATGGTATTGATTATGGAGGATGACTCTCTGTTACCATTAATACCTCTTCTTTTAGATCGTAACACCACCAGGCGTGGCCTGTAATGGTGGTCAACACAATCCCAAGGTTTTAACCTTCACATTCTGTGGCCTGAATCATATGACTTTAGGAAATACGGTGGAGTTGTGCTGTCTTAAAAGCTCATGTTGGTCCCTCTCTGTAGCTAGTGTGTGCTATTTCTAGCCCTGCACAGGCAGCATGAGTGTCCCGGAGGTTTTGGGAGAGCAGGCTGGCAAATGTTCACGCAGACTGTAGTCTGGAAGCCCTTGGGAGCCTAAAATGGTCCTGCAGAAGGAGGGTTTTCCTTGGGAGAAAACTCCCAATGGGTTTTCTGCTCTGAGCTGCTCCCCGTGTTGGGTCCATACTGGCTGCTGAAAAGTAATTCTTTTTGTCCCTTGTCTTTATGTTGTTTAGGGTTAATGAGTGCCCCTGAAATGGAAAGATTTACTATGATATCATAACTTCATGACTTCCTCAGCTCACTAGTAAACATAAAGTCTTGCTTTTTTTTTTTTTTAATGTGGTCTTCTGAGTGAACATGGTGAATCCATACTTGTGTGGTGGGTAGCTCAGGTGGGTAACCAAGAGCAGGCTGAAGTGTCACTCATAACTGAGTCCTGGAGCTGTGCTAATTACAACAAGATTTGAAAGTGGTTGTCAAACCTGACTTATTGCAGAATACAGTAGTACTGGGCAGGTGGGAAAACAACTGTGGCTTCTGAAGTGGTGAAGAAAGAAGAAAAATGACTAAAACTGGTCTCTTAGCTCACTGAGGATTCAAGTAAAAAAAAAAACAATTGCAGCAGTATGCACGAGTATGATGTAAGTTGTTAAAGATTCCTTAACTAATGGTTCCCAAGACATGAGTGAACAGAAATCTCAATCTACTAGAAAAAGTGCTTAAAATAGTGGGGCATTTTCTGATCACATGAATAAATCTAATGAATCAGCTCTAATTTTAAGTCTATGAGAATAATGAATATGTTTTATATTTATTTATCTTTCTGTACTGTGGTCCATTAGTGCTTCTTTGTGTTAATCTTGAATTGCTTGCATATTTTTTAATGGCTGGGCTTTGTTTTTATTATGTAGCAATACAAGAATCAAATGTGTAGTGGGGTGGGGGAGGTTTGCATAGTAATATGAGGTGTTTCATTAAGTCAGAGGGAGGTTTGGCATGCTGAAGTATGCTGCTTGTTGCTAGGCAGCAGCCCTTGTAGCTAGAATGTGAAGTTAAAATCCACGTTGGATTTCTCGATGATTCTCAGTGCATCTCTGTTTTGTTATTTGGCATATAATTAGTCAGCCTCTTGAAGCAAAAATTATAGTTTTTCCCCCTTTGGGCTTTCAGCAAGCTAATTATTTTTTGTGTAACTGCTTTTGCTAATTATGCAGATGCCTTATTCCCCTGGGACAAATACATTTTCAGCATGAAAGAGCCAATAATTGCCAGCTAGTCAGCTGCTGTCTTCATGTGGCATTGTGCGATGATCTTTAGTTGGATGTGATGCAGAGAGAGGCATATATAAACAGACACTCCAAAAAATGTATGCTGCATGGGTTTCCTTGGTGTTATGTCTGGAAGGACTTGGCACACGAAGCGTATGCGGTTTTTCCATGGATTTTAGTTGGCTTTGGATCGGACCTGGGCTCTGGAAGACTTTATGGTTAAGGCTCAGGACAGATTAGAATGAAATAAATGATCTACTGAGAGATACAGCTGATAGGAAATGATGACCCAAACCAATGCTATTAGTAATCAAAATGTTACAGTGCGTCTCTTATGCTCTTTATCATTGCAGTAAGATAATGTGACATTCTTTGATGTAAACCCTCCTTTTTTCATATGTGGTACAATTTTTGGGAGATGCTTCTACAGTGGTGTGTGCAGGTGTGCTTGGTGGTGTGCCAGTGTGGTACCTGGGAGTAGGGAAGGGATTCAACTTTCTTGTCCACACTATATTTTGACTTTGCTCAGGAGAGCAAGATTTTAGGAATAGTGGAGGTGGCAGTGGTCTTGAGCTGCAAGGAAATGAAAGCAGGAGGTCTTAAAGGCAGAAGTCTGGAGCTGAGATCTTTCCCATGCAGATACTTGCAGAGAGTAAGGTGAGGATGCAGTTTCAGTAGTTGCCTGTGTGAGTTAACGTTCGAAGAGTATGCAGGGTATTTAAAATGATGCTAAAGTAGCAGATGTGGTAATTCCAGTTACTGAAAGCCTATGAAGATGGAGCAGCGTTACTTTTGAGTAGAACTACTACTGTATTTGAGATATTGCTTAAGCTAAATATGCTATTTGTTGAATGTATTCTATTTATGATGAAGTTGACAACTTGGAGGCGATTAGATGGAAACTAGAACTATTCTAGATTCCTGTGTTTTGTCGGCAATAAGACAGAATCGCTGAAATGCTATTTTAATATTTATTATAAGGAGGAAAAATCACCCACGTTTGCCAAGCATTGCCATGTGCCGGTGGGTGGGATGTTGCTTGTTTGTCAACACACATCCAAGCACCAAAATTACAGACTGGAAGAGGGGATGACTGTCTGTGATAACACAGGGAGGTTTTGAACCAACAAACGCTGTGCAGTGATTTTCTGCGTTCAAACCTCCTCGTGCAATTTAATTTCTGTTATGGCTTCTTCTCTGTGAATACTGTTGTCAAGTTTAAAATAAAAATTAATTGACTCGGCATTCCTGTGGCATAAAAAAAGCAAGGAAAAAAATCATAGGATTTGAGAGAGCAGACCAGTAATGTCTGAGTGATACTTGAATGAGTACATCCTCGTGGAAGGTATAAATGGACAAGGCGAGCTCTGCTCCCCGTCTATTACACAGCATTGTATATAAGTGTATTACTTGCCTCCTGGACTTTAAGCTCTGAAATTTAGAAGCAGGGGGGGACGTGAGCAAGCAGGCAGAGGAGGACACATGGCGCTGAGCTGAATGCTGAGCAGGCTTTTATTTTGGAGGAGAGGTGGCAATCGTCTGCTCGGTGACACGGAGAAGTCGTTTTGGAGGGTGGAGAGAGAGTTTGCTGGTGGTGAAGCTGCTGCCAGGGCTGCTCCCGGAGCACCCTGCTCTTCCCCAGCATCTCCCCAGAGCTGCAGTTAATGACGACGGGGAAAGGTAGGTGTTAATGAACGTGCCACAGGGATGGAAGGGTTTGTTTGTTAGTGTCTGAATATTTGCCTGTTAAATTTCTTTTTAATGCTGCAAAGAGACTGAAGCGATCTTGCAGGAAAAGTGGAACTTAACAAAAATAGCCTGTAAACATTTGTAGCCTGGTGGCATCAAGCTCAGTTTAAGCTTCTATAAAAAATGATAAATGATGTGTTTTATGAGGTGAAGGAGGATGATGTGCGTATAAGGGAACAGAACAGGTTGTGAGAGGTGAAGGACAGGTATTTTCAGACACCCTTCTTGATATGTGATGTTTTTGAATGATTGTTGAAGCTTTAATTTCTGAACTGTTTCCTTTTGTAGCATCAGCCGGAAAGATTCTTTGAATTAGTTATAAGTACTTTCGAATTAACATTGAATCACAATTCCAAGAATGTGCCAAATGGGAGACATCACTGGCTTTTCTGCATTTTTGTGTTTTATCTGTGTTTCTGTAATAGGAAGGGTATCTGTGGAAGTTGGAAGGGCTGGAGGGCACTAGGTGAAATGGAAATGCAGAGGAGCTCTGTATCTATTCACCTGTGAATTTCACCTATTTACAGGATAGAAGTGTGGATTGCATTTATTTTTGGTATGTCAGAAGCCTGTGTGTTTCATTTTGGCATTCAGAGGAAATTATTTCTGTTAGCCATCTTTGCAAAAGCTGCGTCTCTTTTCTTTTTTCTTCCCTCTCTATTCAGTGTACCTGTTGTCCTGTTGAAATCCTTATCATGCTGTGGATGTAGTAGGCTGAATTTAGGAGTTCTGAGATTCTTGGTATCTGTGTTGTATGGACCTTGATTTTGTGTTGATATTTACTGTCTCAAGGTGCGAGTTAATTGGCAGCTCATTTTGTAGTGTATTATCTACACTTTGTAGTGTAGGTAGAAATCTACACTGCATTTGTAGTGTAGTAGAAATCACCTGGGCAAATTGCATGCTATGGAATTGACACTACAAGTGACATGATGTGCCATTTTTACAGGCAGTTCTTCATTTTAGGGTCTTGGATCCTTTTGGAATACTGCAATGCTCTTCCAAGGCAGTTTTTGCATGTATTTTCAGTGGAGGCAGGGGATGCATGTGTGAGGTGTTATTTGTGAACAGTCAGTAAATGTCTCCCAGCTCCAGATGCAAAATACCAAAACCGGTTTAAGCTGCTGGTGGTTGTCATCCCAAGCTACCTCACTGTCACTGGAGAGCGTCACCATCTACAGCTGAGACCTTTTCACTCTGACTCTTCCTCTCAGGTCAAAAGAGGGGTTGAGAATAATATACTGTTTTTCCAAAGTTGGAATTGTGTTGAATAATTAATTTACTTAACTGCTTATTAAAGAAAACAAGCACATATTTGTTGTTGTTAATGAAGCATGATGAATTTATTGTGCTGTGAACTTCTCAGCTTTGAAAGATCAGCTGGTGGAATGAAGAGCCTGGGGCCATAGTCCATCTGGTCTTATCTGCTGGGAAATGTCTGACCTTCAGGTCACCGTTGGTTGTCTGAACTGTGGTAGTAGCACATGTCAGAAGAAAAGTTATTAGTGCTATTTTGTTTTCTGGATTGAATCCAAAGTACCTTGACTTTAGGATACCCTTCCGAAGAAGTAGTAGACCAGAGTTACTTGGCTGCATGTGTATCATTCCTTCCCTAACTCCTGATGAACACTGAAATGCTCTTGCCAAAGCTTTGGTGTAACCAAGCAGAACCACTCTACCACTGTGTTTCGTGGTATTTACAGCAGATGTGCATAAAATGTAGGCTAAAGGAGTGGGTAGCTAAATGATGAGATGATGCTCTTTAGTGTGGACCTCATGAGCAAAATAACATGCACAATTCTGTTAACACTGATGTAGTTAAATGCATGAATATCCTGCACATCTGGAGATGAGCTTCAAGGCCTGTTCTCTTCTTCCCCATTGGTAAAAAGTCCCATGTGCACCTGAGGACCTCAACAGTTGTCTTAGAGAACACCTGAAACTTGGAACATGTTGCAAGGATGAATCTGTAGTTCAGTGTCCATAACAAGAATTAGAATGAATTAGAAAAGATCCTACACCCTTTCTGTGGAAACTGTAGTACCATCTGGTAAAGCTGCAGAGTCGATCACGTCTCCGTAATGCTTAGTCTTGCTGTTTTCTCTGCTGTCGTCTCTTACTCAAATTTCTTCCATGTCTTTCTGTGTAAGGTTGGTTTCACGTGTAAAAGAAAGCCTCAAATCTGCAGTGAGCATTGTCTTTAAAAATCTCTGGACCAGTTTTCCAGTATCTTCTGTGGAAGATCTGTTTGCCCAGCTGTCTCTCCTTCATAGATCTTCTGTGAGAAACAGTTTAGGGGTCAATGCTGGAGCAATATTAATTCCAGTGACATTTTCACATGAAAGAAATAATTCTAAATCTCAAGTTTTTGATCTGTTAGCTTTTTTGTTTATTATACAGAGCATCTTCCACAGACAAACTTAGCAATAGGATGGTTCATACACATGCGTGTGCACACACATATTGGTCGTTGTGAACATAGCAGTGATTTTAAGTCAGCATTTTAATTCTTAACAGTTCTCTGATAGATGGGACTACAAACTACTCAAATATCCCAAAGGAAGGGCAGCCTGGTGTGGGTAAAATGTATCCTGTAGTTGTATATTCTGAGGATTCGTGAAGCTCATTTGGGTTGTGTTTATTTTCACACATTTTGTCATTAGTGCTTGTTGGGGAAGCACAGTAAAGTACTTGAGTGAGCAGAAGTGAAGATATCACATGCTTTCTGCAGTATGGAAAGAATTACAAAAGTTTTCTTGATGTTGGAAACTGCCTGAGGCTCACAAAGAGTTCAGTCTTGGCGAAAAGCAGTGGAGGCGTGGTAGCCTTCCTCCCCCTTTTTCTATGTTGGCTGAGCACTGGGACTACTCTCCTGATACTGCTTATAAGCAAATACACTGGGCTATTTTTATATAGAATCACTGTCCCAGTTGGAATTAAATTGCTGCAATTAATCAGCAGCCTCAGCAATGGCCAAAGACTGCTTCAGGGAGAGATGAAATTTCTTGCACCTCTTGTGAAGCACTTTGAATTCCTGTGCTGCTGCTCTCATTTATTTGATGAGACTTGTTTTCAGGGTGAGCATGTACCAAGTGAACTGAGTTTAGCTGCTGTAATTAGCAGCCTCTGAGGACAGCAGTCACTCTAAGGTAATTGAACTACAGGGTAGGCTTTTAGGGGCAATAAAAGTACATGGGAGATGTGGGTTTCTCTTGCTGGTGACAAAGAGCATCCCTGCCCTGCAGAACTGTATTTATAGCATAGCCACGGTAGCTGCAGCTTCTATAACCATGACATTTTATTCAAGTGTCTAGACTGAAGAGCACCTGGTTGATTTCTAAAGAACATAAAAAAAACCATGCTTGCAGGCTTGAAGGTCTTCTTGTATCTGGTCACTTCTCATATTCAAATCATTGACCTTAGGCTGGATGAGATTAGACTACCAAGTCCATTTCTGAGAAAGACATACTAATACAGATGATGTATCCAGTTTTAATACACAGTGGTGAAACAATAACTGCAGTTACAGCCATGTCAGTTGGGGGCATGAAGAGGTCCTTTTTTCTAAAGGCAGGGGTGGACAAGTGCTGATTTGTTGCTCCCGTGGGAAGTACAGTTATTGTATTGTCCATACTTGGCCCTGGTCTGGCCACGCTGCTCTCCTCCTTCATTATGTTTGGCTGAAGTATTTTGTTTGTAACTTAAATATAGTGATGTGAAGTAGAGCAAACCCGAACTATAATAAGTAAAAGCATCCTATTTTTGTAGAATTAAGGCAGCAAATACTGTATAATGACTGGGTTTCTTCTGCCTGTTGAAGGAATTAATTCTGCCCTGCTGCTCTGTCAAAGGAATCCTTTAGTTGCATTGTGCAAAGTAGTTTGAGTCTCTTTCTTGTTTATTCCCCTGAAGCCCAAAACTGCAGACAGCCCTGAATAATCCTGGCTTGGCGTACACCCTCTGAATAGCCTGCAGGGTGCTCAAGTCTCCATAAGGAAAATTGCTAATGGCTGCTTCTTTCTGGCTTTCAGAGTCAACCCAGGTGAGTTTTAGCGCGATGCACTATAGGCAAAAGAAACAAATACTTTTATTTACTGTAGTTAGAACTGCTTTTCGAATTAATGGCAAAACCCTATAGCAACTACATTTCCAGACCTGCTCTTTTTCTGGTGGCAGACCTGGCCCACCTGTGTTCAGAGATTGTCAGGGTACCATGATGCTTGACGTGGCAGCTTCTGCAGATGCTAATGCACAATGAATGTGAAACATATCTGGACTTCTTTGGAGACCAGGATGGTTTATGTTCTGATACAGAGTTTTGGGTGCTTATTTGCAGAGGTAGGAAAGATAAATCAGTTAAATTGATATTGTTTGGTTATTTTTTCTTTGTCTAAATCATCTCCCTTTGGTGGTAATGGACTGAGTCCATAATGATTTCAATGGAAAATGAACAGGGCCTTTTGTAAACTGCTGCTCGACTGTCTTATAATAGCCTTGTATGGGTGTGTTAGGCATGATTGCTTGTAGCCTTTCTGAGGGAAGGGGGAAACAGAATTTTTATATACAAAACAGTGTTGGCACAGCTTCTCCCAGGGTCTCCTTTATGCAGTTGGCTTTGGCTCTTACCGAGCTGGTGCTGCCTCCACCCCTGTGTAATGAGACTGTTCCCTTTGAGTGTGATGTGCATTTAAGAAATGATGCATGCTTTCCTGAGTAATGGGACTCCCATCTTGTGGAGCTCCGGCTCATAATGAGACCTGACATTTCTAATTAGGTCTGCTTTATGAAGAATGTATCTGTGTTCTCAAACGTTCCCATTTCTCCCTCTGATCCCCTCAGCTCTTGTTGGGGAGCAGGAGGGAGCAGGGGCAGCCCTGGAGAGGCAGAGCTGGGCGTTCTGCTCTCTGGCTTCAGCTCTGCCAGTGCCCTTCGGCTCCGATTCACGCTCCCGCTGTTTGAGCTCTGTGCTGAGCAGGAGCTGAATCTGCAGAGACTTCTAATCACACGCATCTTCTGTGATGTGGAGAGACAATCATGCTCCTTTTCACTGGAGACCTAAATAAGATCTGATCCTGAGCTTCCACAGGCAAAATGCTGTTGCGCAAGCTCCCTGGAACTTATTCTCTATCCCCTCCCCCTTAAGAAGCTTCATACTTGTCTCTAGTGCTTTCCTCAGATTTAAAATGTTTTTTTGGTGGTGTGCTTGTCTCACTACAGTGGGCTTTCTCCAAGGATTTGAGTCTGGAGTGGGTATTGCACATCATGCTCCTTTCTTGCTGCTTCCCAACACGTTGCTCCCTGAAGCCTACTTATTATCTTGGGCTCTAAAGCAGGCTTGTCCCTATTTTTCTTGAAACTATTTCTTGTTTATAGCAGTGTGGTATGAGCAACTCTGTGCACTGTTGCCTAAGAGTGTAGGAAATGTGGTAGCATACTGGGGCACTGAGGAATTTTGTGGCAGAGGTGGACTGTGCAAGGTCCTGTGGAATAGTTTAAAATAAATGTGAAGTCTTTATCTAGCTAGTCAGCATTAAAAATAGGATTATAGGCCCTGAGCAACCTGATACAACTTTGTCAGCTTTAGGAAGGAGTTTGTATCACTTGACTTCCCCAGTCCAACCTAAATTATACTATGATTTTGTTTTGCCTTTAACAGAAGGCACTAGTTATCTAAGATTTCCAAATTGATCAAATGTCTTTTTGCTCAAACTTTTATAGCTGTGCATGTTTGGAAGATGCCTTGAGATGGTTGGTTTGTCTGTTACTGAACACTTACAGTTTATCAAGAGTGGTAGCAGGGCCAAAGGCAGAAGAAAATGTGACCTCAACTGACAACACAACCTGATACCAGCATAAACCACCTGCAAGTCACAACAGAGACACCTCTATAAATGGCAGCGTGTATCATTTACTGCACATCCTCTGCTGATTTGGTGTTATATAGAATTGATGAGAATACTTTATTCTAGTTTTATTGGTCTGTCATCAATGTGACTGTCACGTTGCACATGGGCATATTTAGTGAAGAATTAAGATGCAGATTACTCTGATTTTAATATTAAAAACTTAACTCTTGATATTTAAACGTGGATATATTCTAATTGTTTATCTGAGGAGCAGCTTGCTACAAATTAGTAGGTGAAACTATATTTTGTTACATTTAATCTTCGTGCCATTCTTCAAAATACTATTTTTAGAAGTCTTCTGAACCTTTGCTTGTAATGGTAAGCTTTATTTTGCTGGCTGAGGTCTGTCTTCCAGTTCCCCACGTAGAAAAATTGAATGTTTCTTTTTACTCATGATGTTTACATGCATTATTTTTTTTAAATCTCTGTGACAAAGGTTTTGATTTTCTTCCCTCATAATGTTTGCGAAAGTAAGCTAGTTAAGCTTTGTTTAAATGTAATCAAGGCAACCAAGAACCTTCACCCCCTGCCCCAAAAAATTCAACCATGTCCTAGGTTGTAATTCTCAGTGACGGTTTGTGTCAGTGGGAGGTGGCTTCCAGATGCTAGCAGGAATTAGTAGGACCATGGTTCTAATATTTAAAAACTAAACACAAAACTTCTATAAAACAAAGTGAAAGTTCTCTTTCAGGCCCATCTCCTGTGTTCTGCTTTTCAGTGAAGCCTTCATCAGTTTAGTCCCCAGGTTGTCAAGTGGAGGGAGAGCAGCAGTAGGGACCCACCAGGCTTAGCATAGCAAAGAAGGGAAGGCAAACTGTTCAAAACAACAGTTCAAAATGCACTAATTGGTCCATTGACTTAGGAAAGCCAGTATATATAGGTGGCATTGAAATTCACATTTCCCAGTTAAAATACCTGATCTTCCTTGCTTTCGATCTCTGGAGCAAAGCTGAAAGTGAATCTAAATATAGTCTGTCACACGCTGTGCTTCCCGTGTGCCAATTCCTCTGTTTGCTAATTCTTCTTTAAGTGAAGGCAAGCACAGATGGTTGCTAAAGGGAACCAGATGATTTGCCAGCATGGTGGTGTGCTTGCAGGAGTGAGACTTGCAGGGGCTTGAGGCTGTTTTCTTCTCCTTGCTTTTGGTTTGAAATTTTTGTTTTAAAAGTTGAAATTCCTCAGTTTAGTCTCCTTTTTTAGTTTGTGGTGGGATTCATCTGTGGATTTTTACCTTCTAGCAAGGTGCTTGTTGACCATTCAGCCATTTGCTGTTAATGAGCCGTTCTCTTTAGGGGTCAGGATAAATGAGAACAGGACATTCATGGAGTAACATGCCTTAATTACATAAGAAACTTAACGATTCCTCCCTCCATAGTGCCAGGAGGCAAAGTCTCCTCGTCCCTTCATGGATCCTTTCCTTCAAAGTAAATAACACCAAGAAGAGACCCTCACCAGAGGGGTAGTTTCATTTTTTTAGGTCAAATGAATTGGCTTAGCTGGACTGAAAGCCCCCCGGGTGCTGGTTAATATGCAGGCTAATGGTTCAAAGCCTGCTTCCCTGGCTGGCTTGTGGCTCCGAAGCATGGACTCAGTATTTGGCCACACGTTGGGAGCTGGTGGACTGTGCACAATATCCAGTGAACCAGGGTGCTGCTTGGTCACTGACAGCAGTACAAATAGCCAGTGTATAACAGAGCCGTTCACTTCCAGTCTGGAATGAATAATAATTATTGCTATGTGAAAATCAAGTGCTCTGTGATGGAGAGGAGTGATGCAGGTGGTTCCAGTGACAGAAGTGTTTCACTTGTGAGCCTCAGATGAATCAGGCTGATCCTGCTGTCGTGTTCAGGGAGCCCCCAAAACCTTTTCTCCCTGAATAGACTGGTATCTGGTAAAGCAGTTGGCTGTGTATGAATCATAAAATCATGTGGGGTTGGAAGGGACCTCTGGAGATCATCTAGTCCAATCCCCCCACTGGAGCGGGTCTACCTAGAGCACGTTGCACAGGAACTTGTCCAGGCTGGTTTTGAATGTCTCCAGAGAAGATGACTCCACCACCTCTCTGGGCAGCCTGTTCCAGTGCTCCACCACTCTCACAGTAAAGACATTCCTCCTCGTTTAGGTGGCACTTCTTATACGCAAGAATAATTATCCCTAGACATGAATCTTTTAATTCTGGGGTACTGCAAGAATACAGGACTTCAGCACTCATGCTTGTGAAAGGAACAAAGCCATCAAGCAGACCCCTTAAGCAGTAACCAGTAGTTGCCTTCTCCAGAAATGCTGAAGGTTTATGCCTTGTGCATAGTATTTGGGTTTAGTGATTTGATGAGATGTTATTTTCCCACAAATTTTATTCCTGTTTCTTTTAAGTTTTGTCTGCTTCTAGAGACAGGGTGCTGCTAACTGCCAGCTTGCCCCACATGTTTGGTTTTCAGTAACAGCTGTTGGCAGACGGCAGTACCCTGTGAGTGCTTCTTATTATTTGTGGTTAAGCAACAAGGTACCAGTGGCCTATATTGCATGCTAAAAATTACTGAATTGGCTGGAGAAAGATTTATGTGGCTTTTTCTTCTGCAATCCAGTCTGCTGACATTTTCTAATATGCTACTACTGATACACTTATCTGTTTTCCTTCAGTTCATATCTTCATAGTCAATTGTTCATGCAATTTTTTTTAATGTTTGTTCTTCGTACTGATTCTTCAGATTGTCTAAGCAATGCCTGGAAACAGCTGCTAATAATAAAAACGTGCTAACTTGGTACTTGTTTCTGCCTCCACTTTCACACCTCCTCTGTGCTATTACTGCTTCCATACCTGATAGTGTTTGAGTCATGGGGTTTGTGAGCATTTTTTAATGTGCCAACAGATAGTAATCCTGCCTGTCAGTGAGTATTAACACTTAGTTATATGTAGCATAACACTGACCTGGTCACTCTTCCTGCTTCTCATTTGTGAGAATATAAAGCAAATGCATAACAGTCTGGAGCTGCTGCTCCAAAGCAGTATTACAATTTAAAAATAAGTTACTAGCTTGTCAAGCTCCTTTTACTTGGTGAATGAGTAAATGGAAACAGCAAGTCTCTGCTCTTAAACAGGTTTTACAACTAGTTGGAAGTTGCATGTGCTTTAAGACAGATGTACTTGCTTGGCTGCAGGACACTCGGAACTCAGATGAATAGGCACAGAATTTGAAGGTTCAGAAATTAAACTCAGATAAAATCAATTTGTTGTCAATTTGTATTGTAAATAAGTTGTCATAATTTTAAGATCGGCTTCAGTGTCTTCTTCAGCTGGTAGAAGGAAGATCTTGGTGTCACCTGGATTTTCGATGTTGGTACACAAAATAGTACAAATAATAAATACAAACCACCATATATATATATATATATATTTGCATATAATATAGGTGTATAGCTTTGCACATCCAAGAGAAAGCCTATTGCGAAACAAATGATATGCAAGGAACATAACTTTCTTCTTTAGACTTTACTTTGTAAAAGATATTTCATTTTGAAAAACTTAATCTTGTTCTTTGAATTTTCCCCAACACATGTACTCCTTTTTGATATGCGTAGAAGGAGTAGTCATATTCTAAAAGGTCTTTAATATGAACTTTTAAATATTAATGCTAGATAGCAGATACAAGCTGTCATAGTCTTGGTGCATCCTTGTAATGTTTGTACCTCTGACCCAAGGCATACTCCTGTATCTGAAATGAAATGCCTTTAAAATCAAATAATTTCATTTTTTGACATGTCATTCTCTTTTGTTCCTGCTCTGGAATGTAAATGCAGAGCATGAGATGGATGCCATACAGTAGATGAATTACAGTGCGTGAGACACAGCATCTTTAATAACCTTGAACTCAGGCTGGTTTTGCCATACAATACACAGGTGTATTACAGACCATTGTGTATTTGACTGAGAACCTGCAGGGAGTTCACCTGGGTGAACTCTTCTGTACCTCCTCTGCTCCGAGTCATGCCTTTTCTCCTGTATAAGAATGTGAAGTGAGGAGGAGATGACAGATTATCTAAAAATAGAGATTCAATAAAAATGGGGCTCCAGGAAATAGCCGAGTCTTTGGTTTCATAGGTGCTTGAAAGAGCTTTCCCTTCTCTCAGCTCGTCTGTTCTCCCTGTGACCTGGTGGCTGCAGGTGCTTACCTTGGGGTGATGATCTTCACAGTGAACTTGAAAAATAAGCAACGACTGGGAGGGAGAGATTTATCGTAAACCTGCGTTCTGGGAAGGATCTCAATAGTGGATTCCATCAGCATGTATTGCACTGAGAACAGCAGAGAAGTAGCTGAAGACTATTTACTCAACCCTGGAATATGTTGTGGGGTTTCCAAGGCAGAATTCTCAGTCTCAGACTTCAGCCTTGTTTATTTATTTTAATTTGCTGAATAACTTTGAAAGAAGCCTGTTTAGGATTAAAGCAATCTATTAGTTTCTATCATCAGCCATAATTAATTCAGAGTTGTGCTCAAATGTGTGCTACTTGGTTTTGCAGTTGTTATGTGCTCTCTTCTGTTCTGAACTGATAGGATATTACAATATTATGAATCTACTTTATCTTGATTCCTCTACCTCTTTTCCCACACGCCCCTCAATATAAAGGTGTCTCAGTCTTGTAAATCCCAGAGAGCAGATGGACCTAAAGTTTTGGAGGCCTGTCTAGAAGTATGTGCTGTAATACGTCTGAACAGCAGGAAGGCTTAAATTGGTCATCCTTGATTTGTCCTAGATAGTTATTTTAGGATTTGAATCTGTGTCTAGCAACTCACAAAATACCAGTGAAGAAGGCATTCTTAGTGCAATTATTACACATTTTAATTAGCTCTTGGGTATGACTTTTTTTCTTTTAGTCACTTTTCACACCAAATGTATGAAATACAAAGTGTATGAAGTGACTTTATAATAATGGAGGATAAGGAATCATGACTTCAGTCACTAGGAAGCATTTAATTGAATTGCTGGACTGAAAGAAATGCCCACTTCCTTTTTGAGCGTGATACGAGTTGATCTAACAAATAAGGAGATACATGCAACAGTTCCCAAGATGGCTTATAAAACACAAAGCTCATGAAATCCTGGTATATGTGTCTTGCAATGATTTGTCTTCCCTTCTCTCTACCTCAGCTTCCTTGTGTATTCTAGAAACTTAGCATCTTTGCCTCTCCTTGGTTCGTTCCAAAGCCTATTTCCATCTCCCCAAACTTTAAGTCAGGCAATGTACATCAAGTATCATATTAAGCTCTAATCACAGAGTGACCAAATATAACTGCTGTGCTACCAGTAAAAAAAATAATTTCTTAGTGGGCGTCCTGCCACTGTTGCCTGTCTGGTCACTGTTTTTCCACTATATCAAGAAAATATCCCACCCAACTGTAAATTAGCCAGAAAATTTAGAATGTGGACGGGTGGTGCTTGGTGGCAGCCAAATAGAGAGAATAACCTCCTAAGCTTAATTTCCTGGTAGACTCCTCACAGTTAGTAGAAAAAGTTGCCAGGGTGTGGGGTCTCCGTAGATGATGCTGGAACAAGTTAGCACTTGGAAAGAAGGATTCCACTTTGAGTAATCTCTGTGTTTCAAGCAAGTAGTAAAAGTCCATGTAAGTTTTAAGGCTTATGAATTTAAGGTTCAGGATGAATTGTACATGCTAGAACTGAAATAAGTAGGTCACTGTTCATCTTAAGATGTATATTTATGATTTTTCTTTACTATTTTAAACAATATTAAAGCAGAAACATGGTGGTGTAACTCACAGCATGAGCAGCCTGCTGAAAGGGGGACAGCTTGTTTCAAGGACTGTCTCTCTATATGGACTACACTTTACAGTGTGGAATTTAGGAATAAAAGTATAAATGTCATATATGAAGGGAAGTAGCTCAACAGGATAGAAAAATCAGTGCAAGAGGGAGGAAGCTGCTATCTAATTTGTCTATTTGAATTATCAATGCAGTGATCTTTCAGGGTCACAGATGTACAAAATGGCTGTGCCAGCCACATTTGCCTTAGGGAGAGGAGACATCTCAAGCTGTTTAGAAAATGGTTCCTTCTCTTAATGAAGTGGTGTTTTTCTTTTTGTTTTTGACTTCTTGACTCCTTTCAAGTCTTGCATGGAGGCAAGCCTGCCTGTGTGAAACCAGTGTAGTTAACCTGTGGGACTGGGATGGAGGTTTTCTTTGTATCTGCATAGAGTTGAGATGGGTTGTTCATTCATAAACACCCAGTGCTTGCTGTTGATTTTGCCTCACCTAATGATATCAGTGTCTTTTCTGAATGAGGAGGGATGGTAGGACTTAAACCAGTTGTGCTCACCACTGCCAAGGAATGATGAGTGATTTTTGATTTCCCTTTTTTCTTCCACCCCCTGCCAGCAGTGATGAAAATGGCTAAGGCAGGCTTTCTCTGCAATCAGTGTTCTCAGCTTTTGCGTGGGAACCTCTTTGTATTTTATACATTCATTCTGTTTAGGTCAGTATTTGTTTTGTGAAGTCTGTAATGGCTATATGCAGAGTGAGATGTTTAACTGGGCTGTGATTAATGTTTGTATTCTTTGTGGTAAATGTGAATGATTCTGCTTGGCTTCACTTACTTTCTTTGGGCTAAGTTAAATTGCATTACCTTGCATTTGCTATAGCTTTAGACCAGCACAAGGGCTGTTACTGTGGCTCAGCTGGTGTCTTATAACTTGTTAAGCAGTAATAATTTGATTGTGAGTCTGAGTCCTGAGGCAAATTCATCCTTCGTTTTTACTTGACAGACTTTGCCCTTGAACCAGAAGAGATCTTTTGCCTCTTTGCAGTATGTTTATTCATAGTTTCCACCACCACTTACCAAGTTCTGAACTTTGTTTTTAAACCAAGTGACTAAGGTCAAAATTAGCCTGCCTTTAGTGCCTTTGTTTAGTGCTTCCTGGGGGGAAGGTGGTCTCAGGGTTAGAATCAAGTGGAATACAAGATGTGTAGTAGAGAAACTGGTAGAATTCAGGTCAGATGAACTGAGATTTTACTGATCCATCACAACACATTTTTCCAATTCTGATTTCCTAATTGATCTTGAGTGCAGATTTGATGCAGTAAGTAGCTTTGTGTGGGGAAACTGATTTCTTTCATCATTCTTTCATAGATGTAACAGTCGTGGAAGTCTTTGACTGTGCACACAAGTAACCATCCCGTTTTCTTCCCATATATTAAGAATTCAAATCATCAGATGTGGTATCAAAGTTAATCATTGAGTATCATGTGGGACCAACCTTCAGTCTCGGCAGAAAATTTGGGGTGGTTGGGTGACAGGCTTTAAGTTTTGGCTGTGTGAGGTGCAGAGACCTGAGGGTGGTTGAAAAAAGGGTGCTTGAGCCATGGGGAGAGAGTGAATGGCATCATTGATGGAGGCCAAATAGGAGTGGGTTAGGTGGGATTATGTTAAACAGACTGATTAGGACGCAAGTACTTGCATTTATTTAACTGCCTTTTTTCTTTTAAAGGAAAGGGAGAAGGATCATTGTGCTTATTTTTACTGTCTATAAAGTCTGAATAACAGTAACTTTCTAAACTGTGCTTTGACTGCATTATTTATATTGTAAGCTCTTTGGGAGAGATGTTTTGTAGCACACTAGAGCCCTCCTGCTTGCTCAGGGTTTTACGTTGCCTCTGAAATATGAATATCATGTTTAGTAGTCTAAAGTCATCAATGACAAAAGGAACAAAAGTTTCAGCAGTCTCTTGACTTCACCTTTGTATTTCCTCCCCCCTCCCGAATACGACTGCCTTATTTGCTATGCCTAATGATGTCGTTTGTTTATGGGGGAGGAATGTGGAGAGAGAGCTTAGATCTGCCTTTTATTTTAAAGGAGTTTAAATGGGGGGGAAAGAAAGCTTTGGGAAAACAGAAGCCATGCTGACTGTTAATATTTTATAAGCTGTGACACATTTTTGGTTTTGGAGCCTTTTTCCCCATGACTTTTTTTTCCTTGAGGCAATGGTTTGCTTAAAATGTGGCTTTGAAGGGTGGCTGAGGAAGGCCTGAGAAACTGATGTGTCTCAGAAATTGGAGCTTTCCACTTGTAGATCAGGAATTCAGACTGTGTTTATATTTGAAGCCATATTAAATATGAATTTTATTGTTTTAGATTCTATTATCCAGCCACATGGAAAACATATAACGTAGTGAAACTCTATCGAATCAGCCACTTAGTGTACTAAAACCTCTCCATGCTTATTTGAAATCACATTGAAGGAAGCCTAAGACAATAGCCTCTAAAAAATATAGGTCAAGTTCTGCACTGCCTTGCATTCCCCTCATTCCCAATGTGTATAGAGCTGGAAGCAGAATTCAGCCTAGTGTGATGGTGATTAAATATAAGAACTCTATACTCTGATACATCTTCTGGTATTTACTCTGATTTTTTTCTGCATGACCTGGGGTCAGCCCCTTCATATGTATTTTGCCTGCTTCCACTGTGTCAAAAAAATGGACCTAACCTCATCTAGATTATGCACAAAGAAATCTGTGCAGAGTATTATTAGACGTAATCATTCTTGAAAATCCATTCTAAAAGTTACTGAACAAGCATTTTTTCCACTAAAAGTAAGACGCGTCTTGCTGCCCTGAGGTTGGATGCTTTTTTCAAACCAGTCATTAGAATCCAGAATGTTTTCATAATCTGGTTATCTACCAGTTTCTGGTTTTTGCTTCTAAGAACATTTTCAAAGTTACTGTCACTGATCTTACATGTGGTTTTGCTGCTTTCTCTTCAACGATCCTGAGAAATGTAAAACGCTAGTTATGGGTTACTGGGCTTTAATCTCCAGTGTCTCAAAAGAGAATAAACAAAGTAGACTTGATTGTTGGCAAACCATTGCTTCTCTCTGCCAGTGTTTACCAAAATGAATGCGGTGTGGGTTGGAAATAGATTTTCTTACTAGCTCTAATAGGATGCTGATCTAAGCTCTGGTTGTAGTTGAATGTGATTACATAGACATTGCGAAAGCTGGTGTGGGCTGAAAAGGTTAGGACTGACGCAGTGGGGCTGAAGTATGGTTTGTAAGATCCTGTGTGCATGCAGCTTATCAAAATTGGGCTCTGCTTGCTCACATGGAGTTGAATTGAGGTGGTGATGGGACACGAATACTTCTCCTCTTCTGAGTACTAGTTTTATTATTTGGAAATAGGCAGAAACTTTTGCTTTTTAGTGCATCGGCAGAGTCCTGATGCAGCTGGTCAGTACTACTAAATACTCCAGAGCCAGCATTGAGTCAGGTTCCCCATCCCTTTCCATTGTCAACAGCTGAAGTGGATGCTCTGGAGAACATACAGCCAACTTTTTAACCTAGTAGCAATTGTTCCAGGAGCTCCCGAAGCCATTGCTAGACATGTTTTCTGTCAGAATTATCTCAAACCAGTGTTTGGTAACCATTTGTAGGTACAGAGCATAACCTTGTTCATAACATCAAACTTTAGAAATTATTAAGTTAATATTATTAACTTATTTCTAAACATAAACAAAACTTGTCTGTATGGTTTACTTACATATGTTCCTTCACGGTTTTTATTATTATGCATCTTTATAAGGGTGAAGCATTTTTCAGTGGTTTCAAGTGATACGATAAGGGGCAATAGGCTCAAGCTGGAACATAGGAAGTTCCATTCAAATATGAGGAAAAAATTCTTTATGGTGACAGAGCCATAAACAGGCTGCCCAGGGAGGTCGTGGAGTCCTCTTCTCTGGAGATTTTCAAGACCCATCTGGATGCAGTCCTGAGTGATGTGCTCTGGGCAATCCTGCTTTAGCAGAGGAGTTGAACTTGATGGTCTCTAGAGGTCCCTTCCAACTCTGACAATTCCATAATTCCCTGATTTATTTATGGTAGAAATTCATGGTCATCGTGCTGGTCATACCTGTTGTAGTAGTTGATAAATTTTATCAAGATGCACGTAGGCTGTGGAGTCACTGCCCATCGCTACCTAGTTTTCTTTTCATGGTTGTCCTTTTGTCTCAACCACCTGCACTTTTAGACATACTTATCTCATGGTTATTGCCCGACTGGTCATTTTACAGTATTTTAAATGGTTATCTAATTAAAGTTTATCAATTATGCATCAGGCCAGGCATTCTGGGTGGGAGTCATTGATGTGTAATATGTGTAACACCATGCAGTTTTTCTAGCTGTAGTACCTATGTTCTTGCATTAGCATTTAACCAGGCAGATGAACATCTTGGGACAGCAGCCCTGGCTCCTGTTTTCTGTGGCTGTGCAGGAGACAGGCTGGCAGCCTTGAGTTCTCCTTTGTCAGTCAGGAGTAACTGCATACATGTTTCTTGGCTCGGAGGGGGCTGCTTGAAAAGTTTTGGATGCCCCACTGTCTCTCAGGGTGGTCATTCCCTGGCAAATGAAGTGCTGGGCAGCATGTTGCTCCTGTTACTGATTGTAAATGCACCTAAATGAAGATTTCAGACAAGGCTGGTGCTACAGCTTCCCCAAGTCCCTCCAGTGTTTCTTACTGGCTTAACTTCACTGACCCAGCTGTCCTCTGAGACTTATCCCAAAAGGAGACAATGCTGCAGTTTGGCATGATTATCTCCTTGTAGGTATTCTAGAGACCTTTCTGCCACAGGACTCGTGTGCAGAAGCAGGATTTGTGCTGGGGAGGATGTTCTCTGGTGGCTGGAAGTGGGATCTCCGGCAGCATTTCTGCTCTGGGATACTTGAGGCAGTAAGATGCTTTGTCCTAAAAATATCAGGATGCTCTTTCCTTCCTAATACAGCTGTGTGTGCTAATTGTCAACACTGTAGACCTTGCTGCATGTACAGAAAATGAGCAGCCCTTCAGGAAGCAAGAGGTGACAGCAGTATAAAATGCAATTTCCTTTTGTTGACATTGATGGGTGTCAGGGCAGTCAGCATTGAGGTGAGCTGTACTCCTGCTAATTGCTGGAGTAGGCAGAGAGGTCTGTGAAGGGAATGCACAGAAAAGGGGGGTGCAGCCTGGAGAAGATGCTTTTTCCAGTGATGTCCTGGCAACAGATGGTGCTAATGACTGGAAACCTGAACATGGACCGTGGGGCTGGAGGCCCCTGGGTGCTCCTGTCCTTTGCAGGTGAAAAGCAGCTTTCCATTTAAAGGCTTCAGATTCATGGTGAATTCCTTAATTCACTTTACTTACCTATATATAGGTAAGACAGAATTTTACCTATTGATTTGCCAAATATCTGCTTTTTCATACAAGTTTTGGCAAACAAAACCTGAGCTGTCACCAGCAGGTGTCTCCCTGGGAGCTCAGTTTAGCATCCTTGTTGGTAGCTGTTTTCCTGAAGCATTGCTGGGTACGAACCCTGTGAAATACAGAGAACTCAATTTCAGGTGTGTCTAAGCTTTTAAGTTACCTGTCAAGAACAACTAAATTAAAACATTTTTTCTAATACCTTGTGATGTGATATCTATTTTCTCTGAGCTGCTTGTAAATGTTCTTTTTGAATATGCATAAACCAATTTTGAAGATAAACAAGCAAATATTTGAGAGGCTTCATTGAATCTTAGGAAAAAAACAACTTAGAAAAAAGCCTACATTTAGGAATGGAGCTTTATCCAGATTCTGGCAGTGTCCTCAAGTTTTCATACCCTCGAGGATGTCCCTCAGCAACCCGGTTTCAGTTTACTCACATGTTAAAATGTTGAGTAGCTGTGTCTTTTTCATCACATTTATATTGGTTTTAGCACAAGTACTGTGAAAGCTTGGCCACAGATGCAGGCGAAGCAAGCTGCTGTTGCCTGGGGTGGTGGGTGCAGAGTGGGTCACCAGTAGCTGGATGATGCCACTGCCCGTTTTTACCCATTGCCTGAATTTCTGAGGCAGGAGGGGCTTGCTGCAAGCACAGGGAGCACAGGCTGTTGCCAGAGGTTTTCCAGCAAGTGCTAAAACCTGGAGGTGAGGGCGAGGAGGGGGAAAGGTTTGTTGCATGCTCTTCAGCATCCCTGCCACATGAGCGTATGGAAATGGTGCCCCAGGGAGCGCCTGTGCTGCTGCAGAATTGAATTTTGCTGTCTTGTGAACTAAGGCAGAAGAATTCCCTTTCTTTTTTAAAATTATTTGCCTAAATAATTAAACTTCAGTAAGGCTGAGGAGAAACCTTAACGTTGGTGTTTTGCAACAAGGATAAAACAAAGGATAGCTTTATCCAAAGGGACACTTTCCTGCAGCTATACCAGTCCCGCAATAAGGCCACTAATTCCCATAGTTCTGGAAGAAGATATTTTCTGACTCTAAAACATCTCCCTCGTCCATCCTGTAAAAATAGCCTTTCTCATTGATTGGTATCTCTAGGGCTCGGGGTGTGAGACCCACTTTGTGTTTTTTATCTGCAAAGATGATGGTAACGAGCACGTTGGGAGGGAGGGAGGAACATCTCTGCTTGGGCTGCTGCTGCTGTCTTTCCACCCGGCACAATGTAAAGGGTATTTTCAAGGGTTCAGAACAAAAAAAAAAAGGGACAACACCCCCAAGTGCAGTCAGGAAAGCTGCAACAATGAAACGCAGTAATAACACCCTGTTGTGGGGTGTTTAATAGGCTCTGGAATAGTCAGTGTGTTTGTAGAAGGCTGTGTTTGGAATAATGGTATCTCTGTAGGGACAGCCAGGCTAGGAATGGCAGGAGGGCACCCTGAAAGGCCTAAAAATGAGCCTCTGGGTGACAGGAGGGATAAGTATGGGGTAGGGAAAGGCTGTTTTTGCTCTTTAAATTGAAACTGTATGTAAACATATGGGCTTCTTGGGCGGGTGTGATTTTTCCAGGGTATGCGTTGTGGATTTCCTGATGCTCTTGAGGTCTGGGGGAAAGCTGTGTGGCTGGCTGGAAGGGGTGCTGTGGGAATACTGTATTTCCAAGGATGACTCTGAGGAAAACAGATCCTTACTTTTCTCTCTTCTCTCTTTTCTTTTTTTTTTTTTTTTCCTTGTGTTGCATGTCTGTGTCTGTCTCTTGATTTTTTTTAAAACTTTATTTATTTATAAATCAATATGGGGTGGAGACTGTGCAGCTCCCAGCCCCATAGGTCTGTGATTCTTGTTCAGGTGTCTGTAAATTGTACTAAAATAATTGGCGAAACTAATAAATCCTGGCTGATTTTATGGCTTTATCTCAGCTTTCAGTGCTTTTGTGAATTCTTTTGGCTGTTCGAGCTGTTACTCCTTTGCTCAGTATCATAGCTTTGTTTGCCTACTGCTACTTAATTTTACAAAGCTTGTAGGAATGTGAAACGTTTGTACCGCCTCTTTTCTAAACCTAGTTAAAGCTAATGGGAACTTTTGTATTGCTGAAAACTGTCTGAATGACAGTTTCACTAACTCTTAAAAATTCCTGTTTTCAAGTGTGTTAATTTCATGAACAGAAATTTCTGAAAAGCACTTTGCTGTGTTCTTAGTTGTATTAATGGTCATATGCTGTTAGAGTATATGCTGTGGCTTGTTAAGATGAGGATATTAATGTTGTCAACTTTATGACTTTAATGTTTTGAAGTAAACAGGCTCGTAAATACTGAATTTGTTTTACTTGTCTCTTGTTTTCAAGTCTGTAAGGCTTGAAAGCTTTGTTCACAAGCTTCCCCACAGCCATCATGGATACAACTTAAACTGGAGCCATCTGATTCTAGGTCTGAAATTTATAATATCCCTCAGAACAGTAACTTGAATCAGTCACGAGTTGCGTGATTTCAGTTTAGTCTTCTGCAGGAAGACTTTCTCCAGCTTACCAGCCCAGTCCTTGAGTGCAGATTGTGAATGTTGCCAGGGCTATTGCTTATTCTCTCAGGTAGAAGTTGGAATTTACTTTCCATATGCAGATTTTGTCTGCCCAGTCTGGTGTTGGATGTGGTCAGGTCAGGCTGTACATCAATTTCCTCAGTTAACTTTATGGAAATGGTTTAATAAATGCAGGATTCCTCACTTGGTTCATTATTGCTACTACTGCCCACTGCTTTTTCTGCTTGCAGAGGAATGGCAGACATCAGTACTCTGAAATTGCTGTAGCCATGTGCTTGGGACATACCAAAACAACTGCCTGTGTAATATGATGTATTTCGAGCAGAAAACAAATCCAGGTGTTCTTTCAGGAATATTCTTTCCCTTTGTAATAGCAGTTGAAGACCTGTTAGGTTGTGAGCAGCTTCATTAGCTCATAATTAGTCAGAATGAGGCAGCAGCCAAGATGATGAATGTCACCCTTCCTGGCCAAGGAAGGAAAACTGAAACATTATGGATTAAGGAAAGGCACGTGGCTGTTGGAAGGATTATTAAAAAGCATTTGTCCATTTAACTGGCGTGACATTCTTGGCTTGGGTCTCCAAGTACCACCTTGCCTGTGGCTGATGGCAGCTGTATTGCTTATTGTATTTATTATGGTCATATACATATTGTCTACAGTTACACTGTAGAAAATCTTACTCAAAAGACAAACTCCCAGCATATTCTAGTTGTAATAGGGCAACGTATGTGAGAGAAGAGAAGCAAGCCAAGGTAATGGTGATACACGCATGTCCTTGCAGACACGATGGTTGCTGTGGCTGGCTCAGTCCTGGCGAGCCCTTGGTAGGATCCCCACTGAGGCTGGGTTTTTGGGAAGGATGATGAGGTGGTTCATTGAATTGTACCGAAAGGTGGCAGTGTGCTAGGCTGGGCCTGGAGCTGGTGGCTGGGTAAAGCTTGGGAGAACCAGGCCCAGGGGGAAAAGGGGTGGCAGGTGGCACGGGGGAGGATCACTGAACCCAAGCAGGCAGCTTTTTCAAGGCTCAAAAAACTATTCCTGTTGTGGAGTGTAGGGAAGGGAGGGGCCACGGCTGGGGCCAGGAGGAGAGAGCAGCTGGGAAACTGTGGGAGACGGCCAAGCGAGAAACCATAATGATGTGCTGTGCCTGCGCACTGCTGCTGGGGGCTGTGACTCCTTTGTTTTTAAACACTGAGCCCTGCTGAGGAGCATGTACATGCCCCTTTATCTTCAGTGGGTTCATAAACTTGTTTTCCTGGAGAAACCTGTACAATACCTGTAAATGTTGAAGCTGAGCAGGCTTGTAGGTGGGCCACATCTGGGTTGGTGTGTGCTCACGGGAAGAGGCATTTAACCTCAACTGTAGCTGTTGCTTCTGGAGGTTGGGGGTGCACCCACAGCAGAGTGAGCTGTGTTTTGGGTTGAATGGGGGTTGGGGAGATGGTGGGACCAGTTGTGGGTCTTGGGGGAGGTTTTGGTCTGAGGTGTCCAAGGGGTCTCTCTGAAAGACATTGGCCAATGCATGTTGGGTTGTGTCTGGCAAAAAAGAGTACTTCTAGAGCAAGCAGAGCATCTGTAGATTCCACCTTCTAGCCGTTGTGCTTCAGTTTATGTCAAACTAGAAATTTAACAGCTTAAATTTAAATGTATAATTGAAGATGGGAAAGATGATGTTCTATAAAAGTAAGTTCTTGCAAGTTGCTTGCCTGCTCCAGCAGCACCAGTGCTTGGACATGGGACACGATGAATGGACACAGTGGGTCCAGAGCAGATTTGGTAGCTTTGGTACCAGAGCAGGTTTGGAATCTTGCAGAGTCAGGTTTAAAGGCCATACCTGTAAACCAGGGCATCTTCGTTAGAAACAGACATGATCGTAAGCTGCTTTTTGTACTCCATAGTGACTACAGAGTAGCTCTCTAAAGCTTACAGATAAATAACTGAAAGATTTGAATCTGACATCTTAAAGCTTTTCAAAAGCCAGAAAGCATCTCCTTTCCTTGAAAAGGAAATTTGAGACTCAATTACTTTGCTTTAAAAGGTCCCAGGCCGGTGGTTCAGGCAGTGGAAATGCTGGCCCTTATTTATTGTGGTTCCTGAGCAGCTGGCTCTGTCTCTTCTCCCCATGTTACACCTTGCCCAGACCTGAAGGGGTTACGTTTTAAAATGAATAATGACTAAATTTATTCGTCATGGACAAACGATGACAGCTGTTGAGATGCTCCTGTTAGCGCTTCCCAGGGGATAAAGTCAGGCTGGTTCCTAGTGCAAGCCAGCCCAGCCAGGCAGAGCCAGCTCATCTTCATCCCGGATTATTTGTCCCGGGTTCCCCTTGCTAGCAGGGAATTTCCTTCCTAGAAGTGATCTGAAGTTTCCTGGGCTGAAATGGGTGTCGATGAGAATCCTGCAGAGCTGCAGTCGTAGGGAGAGGACTGAAGGCATAGCTGTTTAAATCCACGTGTGAAGACAGCATGCTTAATGAATACGAGGGGCAATGATTGATTATTTTCTGGACTGAAAGCCGCGGCGCTCGGTGAAGCACTGTTACATCTGGGCACGCTATGGAAAATATGAAGGAATGTTGAGGAAGCTTATTTGCAGAAGGATATGTACTTGTAAGCGTCTTTTTTTCCTTCCTAAATAATGCAAAGGGAAATGAAAATGTAAAGCAAAATGTGGTCTGTGTTTCTCTAAGACAGCAGAGTGGTGAGCAGACAAAGGCCTCTTTTATAAGGGCATGTCTCTGTTGGAGAGTGCTATATGGCCCTTGTAAATGAGCACTGGGGGGGGGGTGGGGGTTTGGGAGGGGAGAACATCAAGGGTTATTTAATTTTAGAATGTGGCACAGATTCTGCTTTGGTGCACCTCTGCTGGAGTCACGAGAGATACACCCATGCTGAATTTACCATCTTGTGATTTGCAGATGGGCTGCAAAAAATATGATCCTAGTTCAAATAATTATTTTCATCAGGAGTCAATGAATGAGGGGGTGGGGGGGGAAGGCTTTTTTAGTGATAATGTATAGAAGGCTGTTTTTCTCTTATTTTCTGAACTCCCATGTTCAGGTTTCGTTCTGTTCTTTGTTTCTCTTTCTGTCCTGCACACGTGCTGCTGGAAGACTTGATGTGCAGTTCTGAATGTGGCGCTGTCATTCTGCACTGCTCAGATGAGAAAACGCTAATGGGTTGTTGAAGGGATATTCCGATTTGATAAATATGTAATGCTTAGATTGTAGACTTAATGAACAGGAAGATACGATTGTAATCTAAACATCCCCAATACTGTGGGCAGACTGGCTGGTTTTTTGGAGTGTTGTTTTTACCTAGTGCTGAGAAAAGCAGGTTTTACACCAAAATGATAGTTGATGTAATTGCTAGAATGCTATAGGAGTGTGAATCTTTTAATATGTTTCCCTGCTTTTTTTTATTTGTTATATGAAATAGCAAACCACACCCTCCTCTCCTTTCAGAAATGCAGGTATGAGAGGAAGTGAATTAACTGAGACATATAGATAGTCTGAAATGCAGCTGATGAAGAATTTTATTGCCAGATGAAAGTGGTTTTGAAGTAGTAAAGTATCTTTTGTTTTGAGTATGACTGACTTTCTACTGGCTGGTAATACATACAACCGATAATAATTTGCTTAGTATCTAGACGAGCTTTTGAAATAAATGCAATTGGTGCAAATTTTGCTTAGAAGTTTTTGTATTCAAGGTCTCTGCAGGTCTTTCTGCATCACTTAAACCCCTTCCTAGAGGCTTCAGAGATTACATGTTTTAAAGTCTATTTTGATCTTACACGACCTTCTGTGTGACTCTCACCTAATAATGTTTTTGAAATAGTTCCTGTTTGAACTAGACTGTATCTTTCTGGAAGAAAAAAATCAGTCTTGATTTTTAATACCTGCCTGTGGTAGAGTTCACTGGGTGATGCACCTCCTTTCCTTTCAGGGAGTCAGTGCTGTGACTATTGCCAAAAAATGGAGTAGGAGGGGGGTGGGGGATGAAAGGGAGGGGGAAAAAAAACAATTCGGAATTTAATTTTTTTTTAACCTCCAGCCAGGGGCCTTGTTGTATATTCTTCTATTAAGTGAGAAACAATATTAATAAATCACACTGGAAAACTATGTTAATAAATCTCAAGTTGCTCTGTTAACCCAGAATATAATCAAGCAACTTGTTAAGAATCTGGCCAAGCTAAACTGTCCCCTGCAGTGAATTTTCATTTAATTAAAAACATGTTTTCCAGTCCTCTAATCATTTTCATGATCCTTCCCTGAGCTCTTTTCAAATTATTTTTGAATTGTGTATGTCAGAACATGACCAGTGTCAACAGGGAGGCAGCACGGTCCCATGGCTGCCTTAGAGACAGCCCACATCCTAAATGTGGCTTATGTTCTTAGCTGTGTGATCTTAAGTTTCTTGTTGTTAAAGTTCATTTGTTCACTTTTGCCTAAACAACTGTCCAAGTAGTGTCATTCCATTACCCCTTTCCCTTTAGATGTTACTTTTTTCTGGCCCTCTCCCATATTCTAAAACTTCTTGAATATCAGAACTAAGGGGAGATATGTCCTTGGCCACCTTTCTTAACTTGTTGGATGCTGTTGTCTACCTGAAATTTCAGGGTTGTGCTGTGATTGGAGTGTGGCATCATGTGCATAGGTAGATATTGGAAATGTGCTTTTTAGGTTTTTAGATGATCTGTGATGTTTTTTCTGTGTCCAGCTGCTTATGACCAATACCACATTGGGAATGTAAAACTCCTTAAAGCTGCTGGGCTGAGAACAATACAGGCTTTTTTTTTTTTTCTGTTCTTTTGCCTCCCCCAGAATATGTCTATACTGTTAGCAGTTTATTTTCTTACTTTCAGAAAGCTCAACCTGTATTGAATTTCACTCATTAGTGTCTAAGGAGGAGCCTGTATTTGTTACTAGATATTCCCAGGTGCTTTCCTGAATAAGTATGGATTAAAGCACCTACTCACGTTTTTGCCAAGGAAATGTTCCTGAAAGGAGTCCAAGGTGTGTACTTTCGACTTCTGGAGAGGGATGAACATGAAGCAGGTCTCAAATCTTTAATGAAGTGTTAGTGTGGAGAAGCTAAGTGATGGGGACTGAGGTAGCTTTCTGGTCTTAATAAATCAAGTTTGCCATATATATCAGCTGTCCAAACACTTTGTCACCTTTCAACCTAAGGCTGTTTTTTTTAAGTGGGTGAGCTAATCTGTGTAAAAATGCAATATAAGCACTCCTTTGGAATTGAAGTGACCTTCACTGAGAATCAAAGTGACTGTAATTCATTTTAAGTTAATTTATGTTCACGTTTGGAAGAACGGGCTGCATTCCCCGTTAGGGAAATCCTACATCCCCACATAGGATTCAGTAAGTTTTAATACACCTTCTGTTTTTTATGAATTTGAGGTAACTTTTTTCTATTTCCTTGTAAAGAATCTCTGGTGGTCATTTAAAAAATTAAAGTGGGTTTGTAGCTCTGGATGGCTCTGTGATTAATAGCCTGTGGTTTGTCAACAGCGTGAGTGATGCCACGCAATCTTTCCTGGGTTACCCTGCTTATTCTCAGTCTGGTACAGGCAGTTGGCAGCGTCTGCTGCCTGATCCCTGCCACGCTTACATAGTGGATTTGCACCTGATCTTAGTCTTGCTACAGCTCATGGTAACATAAGGTAAACATCAGAGATGCAGACTGTAGACACCCCAAGTAGTATCTGTGGCTTCCATCTTTCTGCTCTAGATTTGAAGTTTATTCTTTTTATCTAAATGCATTGATTGAAAGGCTTTATAGCGTAGTGGCTGCAATAGCAAAGGATTGAGTGTAGTGACCTGGTGGTCATTCCTGAATAACCAGATTTTTAGTGTGAAGACACTGTTGAGAGTTGGCAGAGCAGACCTGAACATACAGCATGTTTGCTATTGTGTGGGCGTGTTGCTTGGGATGTCCCTTTGCTTCATCACAGTTACAGCTGAGTATGCTTTATTTGTCAGATAAAATTTTTGATGATGAAGACTCCGTGGATGGGAACAGACCTTCCTCAGCTAGCTCCTCTACATCTTCAAAGGCCCCTGCAAACTCACGCAGAGTTGGGATGGGGACTACCCGCAGACTTGGGTCTGCAGCTCTGGGCACCAAGTCTTCAAGTAAGCCAATAGCATACGTGAATTGCCCTTTATGTGGAGTATTTATAGTGTACGTGTATGAGTGCATGGCAAGATTTCCAGACTGGCCCCTAGGAACCAGTAACAATTTTTCCCCTGTGAAATCATTACATTGACGTCGTCTGCCTGCTGTGACTGAACTTTGGTAGGATGAATTTCCAAGCAGTCCCCACATCCCTATGACGTGTTTTGCATTTCTGAAAGGTTGTACTTGTGCAGTTCTGCGCTGAGGGCTGGAAATTGATCATGTCAATGTTGCGGTGTGTTGCCTTCATAGTTGTGACTGTAGTTAAACTAAGGCAGGCTGTTTACAGCTATGTGCTAAACTTCTGCCCATACACATTGGATTTCTTCTAAGGCCTTTGGGCCTTGCTGGTAATGAAAGTGCAGAAAGAAAACCGAGCAATAATTTTACACGTGCTTATAATTCTATGTGTGACCTAGAGAAATTGAGAGAGTTCCCTATATCAGACAGTCTCTAATCTGATTAGTATTCCGGAGACTATTTGTCTTCCTTAACATTTGTCTGTTTGTGCACCTGTCAGATCTGCACCTTCATCTATAATAGATGGGATTAAATATTTTAAAATAAAATCTCTTATATAATTAAAGTAAATATTCCCTTTCATCTTTCAGACTAGGTCCCCTAAGTCTTGAGTGACTACTGTAATGACTTCCCTAATGTGCCCTCTGTGCCTGAGAGTTAAAGGATGCTGTGAATGTCTGGTCTATGCCTGGCATTGAATTTCCCTGTCTCTGCTTTCATTACATCTGGAGCACTCTGAGTCTGCATGGGTAGTGAACTTTCTCCTGATTAGGTGCCTTGATAGCTGGTGGTTTCTTAATTGATTCTCTTGTTGTTATGGAGATTGAAAAGGCTTTTTCATTTGTGTGTCAGCAGCCAAAGAGGGGGCAGGTGCTGTGGATGAAGAAGACTTCATTAAGGCATTTGAAGATGTCCCAACAGTTCAGGTAAGTACAATTACATATTAAAACACACAGTACTAAAAAGATGAGGAATGTAGTAGGTTCTAGTCTTAATCGCTGGGAAAATTGTGCTTCATTGTGATGTTGACAGATCTTTATGGGGAAGGCAAGTTGGAAGTTGGAAGGAGGCAAGTTTGAAGTGGTGGTATCTGCCAATAGTTTGTGTGAAACCCTCAGAACTGGAGGGAATGGGAGGGTTGTGACAGAGGATTACAGTATCACAGGAGTAGACATGGAGCTGGGTCTGGATGTGTATGCCACACAGTACAGTCTGGTTGAACATAAACTTGAGTCAGCAGGAGCCTCTCTGCATTTCATCTGTATTATCTGGGAACTGAACGCAATAAAGCTGACTTGTGTCTCCAGGATCACTGCTGCTGTGAGTGCATATTTGGTAATAGATTTAGCTGAACAGCTGAGATGTGTCACGTATCCCCTCTCCTTCACCAGAGCTTTCTCTTTGGGGCAGCTGAAAAGCACACATGTCCACTCATGATCTTCTGTAGGTCTTCACAAGTATAGCTGCTAATAGCTACAGAAATACTGCTTAAAACTGTGAAGTAATAAAGGTTCACCCTTTAATCATCTTGTGGGCATTTAGTAATTTTTGATTGCAGGAAATGGGTGCAAATTCTTCACAAAGCAGCCATGTCCAAGGGTAGCACATGACATTTAAGAACTGAGGAGCAAAGGGTGTAAGAATGAAGTTGGGAAGTACTGATTTTCTGGAGTAAATCTTGCAGTATGATGCCATTCTGTATTTAAATTTGCAGATTTATTCTAGCCGGGATCTTGAGGAATCCATAAACAAAATAAGAGAGATCCTATCAGATGATAAGCACGACTGGGAACAGAGAGTTTCTGCGGTAAGTAGTGAACTTGGATATGAACTCTATTAATATTAAAGGTTAGGTTTTCCTGCACTGAGCTTAATCCCATGAAGAGGGTACTGGGAGCACCTCAGAGTACAGCTAGAACACAGTTTAAATGGTGAACTTCTGTTGTGTTCCTCTAAGCTTTAGGGAGAATGTTTCCTTATGAGGATGAATTTAAACCACATCTATGAAGGAAAATGCTATTTGCTGTACAGGAATGTGGTGAGGCAGCATCAGGTTGAACTGGAAGTCACACAGCAAATCCAGATGTAAAGCTAGAAATTTACTTGCAGATGCTGAAATCAAAATGTCTGAAGTGGTATTCAGAATATCCTAGAACTTCTTGATGAAGCAGAAAGTCACTTTGCTTATAAGAGAACTTACACTTTTGCAAAAGGAAGTGTAAAACTATTCAGAAAGGATTTACACACTTGAATGAATAAATATGACTATGGGAAATGTGGAAGTGGAAAATCATGTGTTATGCATGCCAAGATTGAGTTTTATTTGCTGAGGTGAGCTGTGTTTTCATGATATAAATAGATGCATGTTCTTGTCTACACTGTAGGGTTTCCTCACAGGTGTAGCAGCTTTGACATGTCTGTTAAATTACAGATCTCAGTGGCAAACTCTGCTGATTCAGCTTACTTCAGGGTTTATTTGTTTGCTATAACCGAGTAACAGTGAGGCTAAATGGAAGCACTGTATGGCTGCATCTTTACACATGAGGACCTGTGAAGCTGCCCAGAAGAAAGTCTATAGGAGGAAATCGTGGTCCCTGTAATATTAATAGAAAGCTTCCCATTTTCACAGAATCACAGAATCTTCATGGTTGGAAGGGACCTTTGAGGTCAAGTCCAACCACCAAAAAAACCCCCCAAAGCCACACACCAACCCACAATACAACCCAAACCAACACACACCACATCCACTGAGAGACAAAACTCAACAATTTTGGGAATTGGAGCATGCCCTCAAGTGCCATGTCTACATGTTTCTTAAATACCTCGAGGGATGGTGACTCCACCACCTCCCTGGGCAGGCTGTTCCAGAGCCTGACCACTCTCTCAGCAAAGTAATTCTTCCTAATATCTAACGTAAACCTCCCCTGCCACAACTTCAGACCATTTAGTCTGGTCCTGTCATTATTCCCTTGGGAGAAGAGGCCAACACCCATCTCTCTACAACCTTCTTTCAGGTAGTTGTAGAGGGCAATGAGGTGTCTCTTATCCAAATTAAACATGCCCAGAAGATGGGGTCTAGGTTCCACTTCTAAGGAGAGATCACTTCTAAGTGACCCTCTTCTAAGAGACAGATAATTATTTTAATTAAATCGATGGACATATTCTAGGTAAAAGTCAGCATTACTCAGATCTGAGTATTGAGCCATGCCCTTTAGATATAGTAATCTTTTTAATAAAATAGTGGGAAGACCTACACTTTTTAGAAGCTGTTGTATATGGATGGCCTCTAAGTGAAATAGAGAAGAACTTTCAAGATATCCTTTGGCTTAAAAAGTAATATTTGGGTTATTAACAATACAGTTTGAATAGCTGTATGCAACACTTCTGGATTCCTGTAACAGTTGTCTAGAGTGATTGCATTCTTATACTTGGTATGTTAAATTATGAGTTGAATGTAAGATCTGAAATGATGAATTGCTTGGACTTTAAGAACACAGTTCTTCAATGCATGTTGAGGTACAGTTGTACAAGGGCCCTGGAAACCAAGTATCAGCCCTGAACATAACTGTCCTTGTGTTTATTGCTCATTAACAGTCCCTGCTTTCTTTTATGGTGCTAACAGTTGAAAAAGATACGCTCCTTACTTCTGGCGGGAGCTGCAGATTATGATAACTTCTTCCAACACTTAAGACTTTTGGATGGAGCATTTAAATTATCTGCTAAAGATCTGCGGTCTCAAGTAGTGAGAGAGGCTTGTATCACGTTGGGGTAAGTTTATTTTCTAAATATATTTGAAATGGGATGTAGAAAAAAGGAACAGATGCTGGTTAAAACACATGTAGGATGTAATTCGGGCTGGCAGTACTACGTAGTTATAGGTAGAACATGATTTTGCTACAACTGTTTAAAACTATATCTGTGTAGGCTGCTAATTGTAATTGTGACAAACTGTGTTGTTGAGGTTTAAACGATGGTGATTTGAGAGATGCTGAATGAATGAGCAAGCTGAGCATTCACGCACTGAGTAGGGAAATGTTGGACAATAAAGCTGAAAATTCGTATGTTTTGTTCTGGTTTGGATTGTGCTAGTTATTATTTTTGATGGTTTATTCTTTGTGAATTGCTTCAAGAAGAAGGGCACTGCAGTGTTTCTAAGCTTGGGGGTTTTTTGCAATTTATGCATATTAAGGCAAAATAGGTTCAGAGAAACTGTAACGCAACGTTACAGTTCAGGAAAATACATTCTTTCAGCATTGTCCCATTTGTTTGATAATTTTTTAGCTGTGTTAGTTACTTTATTTACTTATGCTGAACTTACTGTTTCTCAGAGTTCAAATGAACGTAGAACATCAATTTGTAATGGAAGTAAATGAACTATTCTTTTGACACATCATCTTTTCTGTCCCTTGGAGAGGGGAGGTGACAGTTGGGAAGAGCGAGATGTCAGATGTGCTTATGTCAGATGTTCTGTAGAAGTCTGACTGGCTTAATCCTCAGCACACTTACTAGCATGACTTCATTCTGTTTTTCAGACATTTGTCATCAGTTCTGGGAAACAAGTTTGACCATGGGGCAGAAGCCATCATGCCAACAATTTTTAATCTAATTCCAAATAGTGCCAAAGTCATGGCCACTTCTGGAGTTGTAGCAGTTAGATTAATCATTCGAGTAAGTATACATCAAAAGAGAACAAAATATCACTTGCAAATACTATGGTGTTTCTGAAAAAATATGAATGTTACTACAATGAAAATTAGATTAAATGCCTAATCTACTTTTCTGGTTGTGCTGGGCTTGGTTTTCTCAGATGTCATGCAGCCTTGTGTAGATGATGATAGTTAAACCCTGACAAAATAGTAGGAGAAGATATCTTTTTGCAGAGTAATATATTTTCATTCCTCTAAGAGCCGGTGAAACTTTTTTCTTTGAATGGGTTTTAAACCTGCCTTGCAGGACATACTTAGCCCCTTGAAAATGGTTTAGAGCTCCTCACAGTGCACATTTCCTAAAACCATGGAGGTCATGGAGGTGACTTCTGCCTAGTGATTCATTGGGGAAGCTGTAGATAGATAGCCTCATATCTCTCTAGTTGTCACCCCTGACAGTTTAGATTTTGCAGTGACTTGAGCTTTTTTACTCATTGGAGCCTGTCATTATGGAATAAAATAAAATATCTGTTAAAGATACTTTAACAGATAAAATATAAAATATTGTAGTAATAAAAATATCTGTCTATATCTGATCGCATTCTTTTATTTAGCAGTTCTATTTATTTTTGTTCAAATCTAAAAAATATCTACATGCTGGGTTCAGGAGCAGCCTTTCATTCCTTGGACCTGTTATGGTTTTGTTGTTTGTTTTTTTTCTAGCATACGCACATCCCTCGATTAATACCCATCATAACCAGTAATTGTACCTCCAAGTCTGTTGCAGTTAGAAGGTGAGCATTTAATTTATTCTTTTTTTTTCATGAAAAGGGTTGATATCTATGCTTATTAAAGAATACACTTTTATTACATTGCACTTTTCCTCAAAGAAAAATGTTCTTTAATCTTTGTGCTTACATGTTGTTATAATGTCATATTATTTTGACTTTGAAACATATTCCTGTTCCCTGCTACTAGCCATGTTTTCTTGGAGCCAGTCAGGTGAAGTGCTGTTCTTTTGATAGCATCATGTGGATGTGCTAATAGATTTCTCTGCACACCAAAATTGGGCTTTGTTTTTTGGGACATTGAAGTCTAATGTCCCAAAAAGTTTCATAACAAAAGGTGTTACTGCTGTTGGTGGCTGCTGTTCAGAGGCAGGTATGGCAAAGTCAGGGTGCCTCTGTTAACTTCAGGAGCTCAGCATTTCTTGTCTTTCTTCTCTCAGGCGCTGTTTTGAATTTTTAGACTTGCTGTTGCAGGAGTGGCAAACACACTCCCTAGAAAGGTAAGCTCTGAAAACAAGTTGGTTAATTATCTCCTACTTATGTCTGAGGAGGTTAATTCCAGAGAAAGGATAATCCAAGAGGTGAGATTATATCAGGTATCTCTAGTAGAGAGACTGTTGCCACAAAAAAAGCATGTATATATGTACACACACACCACTCATCCCTGTAGTTCTGGCAGTCAGAGTTTGGAGAGTGTCTCCTGTGCAATCTCAGGACAGCCTGGCTGAGTGAATCCCTGAACTCAATATTCCTTTTGCACCCTAAAGTGAGATGATGTGAATGCGAATGTACATCTATCAGGAGCTTCTGAGCTTTCTACACTTCAGACTAATTAACAGTGAAAGTAAGAAAGTGAGAGAAGAGACTGGGACACAATTTCCTTAGCTCTAGACCCACAAGACTATTTAAGGGTTAATAAAGTGGTTTTGCACCCCCACAGTTTCAACAGCTAACTAATGACTGGCCTATGAAGAACACTGTTTGCCTTTTCCTACTTGGCAGTGCGGGTGAAATAAAGCTGACTTTTAAGAGTAAATAAATAAAGGCTCCAAAGGTTTTTACATGGAAATGGGTAGATGGGATGAACTCTTTGTTCTTGGACACCAAAGCAAAATCAAATCGTTCATCTGTTTATAAGTGTGGCACATCTTTCTGGACAGATAGATAATGTTTTTCTTCTTATTTCAGACACATATCAGTGTTAGCTGAAACGATAAAGAAGGGAATCCATGATGCAGACTCTGAAGCCAGGATAGAGGCAAGAAAGTAGGTGGAAGTTATTGTTGGTGTCTTGTCTTTTGGTGTCTTGTCTTTTCCTTTGCCCCTGTTGTGTTGTTGGTCAATGGTATTGCATGTTGGAGACTAAAGTCCAGACAAGTTACGTTCTCCTTGCAGCTGATGCCAACTTTCCCTTGGCTTTAAAGGGAGTGTGTACTTCAGATGTCATATGAGGTGATTACATAGGGCTGAGTTACATATGTATCACATCTTCTAGTGGTGCTTATTTCCCTTTGTTCTTGTAATATTTTTTCTTTTTATCTAAGTAATTAAAATACTTAACCTGAGTTGTTCAGGAGTCTAGATTTGAGAACTAGGAACCTCGTCTTTATTTTTGATGTTTGAGTTGCTTGCAGTTAACTGAGATTTCTTCTGTTAAGTACAAAAATACTATTATTTCAAATATATTTTTTTCTTTTCTTTTTGGCCTGTATGCAAGAGTAGGTTATTTGCTACTCTTGAAACAAAAATCCTTGTGCTAGTACAATTTTCAATGGTATCCTAAACGAAGGAAATAATTTATAACACTGAAATACCATCTTTGTTTATATCTATATGAAACTCTAATATTTACAATTATTTTTCTTCTGTTGAAGATCTCTTGTGTTTCCATTAATGTGTTTGTACTTATGGTAGTATGCCTATGTACTAGGAAGAGAACACTACAGGAACATTTTTCTTCAGAAACAGGATGCTGTAAATCATGAAATCAATGAACGACAAATTTTATTTATCAAAATGCTGCTTTATAAGGTGTTTCACAGTAGGACTGTTTAAATAGTTTTGAAAGAGAATGTGTTCATCACTGAAAAATACAGTGGACACTGGGTCTTCACAGCAGGTGTCTAGTTTAGCTGAAGAGACAGGAAGGAGAATGGCATGGGACTTCAGAGAGCAAGCTTAATTCTGTCTTCCCATGTATCTTAATTAAGTGTGGCTGATTGTAAGTTAGAAATTTCTTTCATTCTAGTGGTGTGAGAATGTGTGTGACTTCTCTGAGGACTGTCTGTCACACAAACAATTCTTGATTCATTTGAACTAACGATCTTACTCTTAAACTGGCCATTAATTGTCCCCTGAAAAGTGCCAAGAGTCTTCATCTCCTTTGTGATGAAAGTGAATGGTGTTTAGCCACGAGCCAGGAGATTTGGACTGGAGAGAAATTCTTCCCTCAATTTCAAATGCTTGTGTATTTTCAGCATGGCACTGACTGGAAGTCTATAGGAGCATCTCTTTCCTATTCCTTGTTATTTCTTCCCAAGAAGATAGTCAACAGTCTCAACTCAGTACAGAAGATTTGTCTTTACAGCATTGTAGAAGAGCTGTTTGTTAAACTTAAGGAAAAAGACACCACCAGCTGGTGCTTTCATGAGTCAGGCCCATGTGTGTGTTCTGCTTTTGGCATGTTTAAGTAGTTATTGAGCATCCAGTCCCAAACTATTATCAATGTAATGGGTATACCATCTCCCATGCACATTAGACAGCCAGAGGGATAAGGGTTTCTTCTGTAATGAAACTTTTTTGACTACCTGTGCTTTTACAGCGCACCAAATGGGGGTTCCTCTCGGTTTTTTTCATTCATTTTGTCTTCTCTGTGGCTGTTTGAACAATACAATGGGTTGAAGAAAGTGCTAGGTCTTACGTGTGTCATAGGGGCAGTAGATGGTTGAAATGACTGGGCTAATGAGTCCACTAATGCCAGTAGTGAAAAGGACTCTGACCGTACCTGTGCTCCACTGCCCTCTCAAAAATGACAAGGAAATGTTCACAGTACTGTGCCTGTCTTCCAGGTGTTACTGGGGTTTCCACAGTCACTTCAGCAGAGAGGCAGAGCATTTGTACCACACCTTGGAGTCTTCTTACCAGAAGGCCCTGCAGTCACATTTGAAGAACTCTGACAGCATCGTTTCCTTGCCTCAATCAGATCGCTCCTCCTCCAGCTCTCAGGAGAGTCTCAAGTGAGTCCTTCAATGTCATTTCGTCTCTGTTTAAACAACTACAAATAATTCCATTGAATTGGAGGGAGACATCACATTGTTTTGTCTCATCTGGTCACTGTTTGGCATCAACACCTGATTATTCCAAATTATATTATTTTTTTTAGTGAACATTGTATTAAATTTAAAAGCCAGCAAAACCCATTAATGGCTTTATTTAAAAAAAAAGAAGAAAAAAGCAGCATTATCTTGATTCCATAAATAATTTTCTAGGAAGCTTTTTCTCAGCATATTCTGTTAGTCATTCCTTCTAGCTATGCTTAAAACTGTGCTTGGATTGAAATTCTATGTTTAGCATTAATCCTAGAGGTATAAGTCTGCCTCTTTCCATATAAGAGGAAAAAAAAGACTAAATAAAACTTAAGTAGTAGCTGCAAAATCAGTATGTAACTCTTCTCTTGACTATATGTTTTCTAGCTTCTCTTAGAGATACAGTCAACTGAGGATCCGAATGTCTGCAATTTAAGTGTTAGATCTATATGAAAAATATCTATAACTTATTGGTATTACTTTTTAAGTGTACAAAAAGGGTTCTTAAAAATCTCTTATTGCCTGAGTAATGTGTGTCCTAATTCTTTTCTTAGTGCTTTTGTAAGGAATTTCATGGTGGTGCTGTATATATTCTTAAACAATAAGCTTTTTTAGTCTATTCCTGAATATGAATAACTTACTATTAACTCAATTGTCTACTGAGGGAACAGAGTAGCACTGTTACTGATGACTATGAAATACCAGTTTTATTTTAATAAATATTTATATTAACTTCTAGCCGTCCATTGTCTGCCAAAAGAAGTCCTACTGGAAGTACTACATCTAGAGGTGAGAACAGAAGCTGAAAAATGTGCTCAAGTGCTGCTGAGGAAGTGGGATGAATTAGAATGAGAATTTCAGACACTGTAATGTGCAAAAAGCAACTTTTTACTGCTCCTTAAAATGGCAACACACTGTGTAAAATCTTTAATTAGTTCTGAGTTGTACACCACACTCTGTGCCTTGACTGCTGATATAATGATGCTTTTGAAAGTTAGTCAATCTGCTATTGCTTACACCTGAAGGGCCATCTAAAAAACCTTGAAAATTGTAGCCACGGTATGTTTAGCTTTGTAGCAGCTGGAATAAACTACTGCTGATGGTCAGACATACAGCATTAGACATTACATAGTCTAATGATGCATTCAGCTGTACAATTTTCTGTCACTTATTTTCTGTGGTTTCAGCACTTACTGGAGGCATTTTCTGCACACAAGTTCTACAGAGTTAAATTCCATCTCATTGATAATCTGTTTTTATTATTAGATGGGATATTTAGGGGGAGCTTTCCTGTCCTAAGTAAATGCATACAGTAATCTAAATAGCAAATTTTAATACAGTATACAACAGATGAAACTTTCTTGGTAGAAGATAAGCTGCCTTCTACACCTGACCAAGATCGGGTTCTGTCTGGTTTGTGTATACACTACACCTTACTGAGACCTTGGATTCAAGGAGATATTGGTGTGGAACCTACTTGATTGTGCACACAAATGCATGTTTGCTTGCAGCTGATTAGAAAAGCTTCATGCCTAAGAGGGTAAGCATCAACAAGTGATGGGAACAGCAGTCCTCATGAGAAGATGAGGTGTTGGGAAGGAAGTTAGTAGAACCTGGACCGAAGGACCTGCAGGTCTGTTTTGGCCAGCAACTCACAGGCTGGTGATGGGTATTGTGATTGAACTTTCCCATCTAGTTCCATTAGAAATTTCTTTGTTACTGGCCTGGCAGCCTTTTTGATCTCAGCATATATGTTAGCGTGTGATAAAGTTCTTAGAGGTAGCATCAGGTCAGCATTGAAATATCTTTGCAGGCAGTGTGGGGAAGCCCACATTGCCCTGATAAAGCATTCTTAGTTGAGGTATTTCAGTGCCAGCAGGGAGTGTTAAAAATAGTACTTTAAACTGCTTGTCAAGCTCTTTGAAGCACACAGCTCAAAAAAATTAATCTTCTTTATTCTGGATCTCCCACTCCCATCTGCAGCATCTACAGTAAGTACAAAATCTGTGTCAACACCAGGATCTCTGCAGCGATCCCGCAGTGACGTCGATGTGAATGCAGCAGCTAGTGCCAAGTCAAAAGTGACGTCTTCTGGAGCATCCATCCCCTTCAGTTCTGCTGCAGCCTTGCCCCCAGGCTCATACGCATCACTAGGTAAATCTACATGTTCTACTCCTGCAGGTAGCTTTCTTTACTAGCAGAAGGTGCCTCGTAGTTTTATTTGAATATTAAACTCTAAGTAGAAGAACATATCTCTGAGATCGTTGCCAGCTTTCTAGGATCAGTGTGATCTTGCTCTTTGGGATTAAGGAAATAATTTGCGACAGGACTGACTTGAAGCAACTTCTTAGGTTTTGACTTGTTTAATACTTTGCGTCTCACTCTTCTTTCTGGGGAAGAGCAGATCTTATTCTCATTCTGGGATGTTACTGAGGGAAATACTGCTTTTGACAATTCCTCCTATCTCTTTCCCTTCTCTTCCTTCCCTCTTTTCCTGAAACTGGTTTTTCATCAATTGTTTTATGCTTTGAATAGTACATCTTAGTTGAGTTTGATCGCTTTCTGTTTTACCAAAGAGAATGATGTAGAAGCAAAGAGAAGTTGGCCTTCTTATCTCACCACACAGGATACAAGTATCTGTTCCTTATGCTGAACTCTTCTTGGATTATAGCCACATGTCACATTTTTCTCTCAAATCATCATATATCACTTTCAGGTTCCCAGGGTTTCTTACAACAAAGTTTGCATTTGATCTTTCTCTCTGGAGATGCTGTTGAAGGAGGCATGGAGGAGGAAATGCAATGCAGTGATTGACACTATTTGCAGAGCTTCAACTCAGTTATAAGCAGAGCTGATCATCTGAGCTAGTTTCTCTTTCATCTGTTTTTAAGCTAATATAATTTTAGACTTTTCATCAATTTACCTTTACAAGAGGAAGAAAAATCAGAAATTGGTGATCTTTATTTAAGCTGTAGGGGTTATCTTCACTGAGTTGAAAAGTTACTTCTTACTGTGAGGGAAATGGCCTTTAGCCTGATGAAATAGGCTTGGTGAATTATATCGGGATGGTTTTCTACAGAGCCCTTCTGTAGGTAGGTTTCTTTCATATCTGAAGTATTTTACCTTATCTTAAATGTGTTAGTTGTATTTGGTTCAGAAGTTGAATTCTTGTTCTGATTTGAATTGTTCCTACTTGATTCAAGACTTAAATACATTGCAGAGGAAACATAACACAGAATATTAAGTTGATCTCATAATAGTGTGCTTTCGAGCTTCTGGATGCAACCATTTTTCAATCATGCTGCACGCTAGCTTCAGTGGCAAAACTGCTTTTGAACACTCCCATGTCATAAGGAAGAACAGAAGAGGTAGGGAAAGTATCTACTAACATTGGCTTTGTCCTTGAAGCTGGGAGACTACATTGTTAAGTGTTAAATCTTGCTCTTACAACATACTGTGGGAGAAAAGCAGCAAATGCACTCTTAAGTGATACAAACATGGGTGCTCCTAAAGGACCCTTCTTCCTCTTGAACGACTAGGGACACTTGTCACCAGCGCATTCCTATGGGAGAAATAGTGAGGCAAACAACAACAATGGAATTTGGCAAAGGTTGGTTATTGCAGGAGGGAAAACCTGCAAGCGTGTTCTTCAGATGCATTGAGCTTTGATTTGCTGCTCAGTCAAACTTTTTTCCTTTATTTAATTGTTAATTTTTTTGCATATTTCTGTAGCTAATATATAGTGCCCGGTTCTATTGATGTTACTAATTTTCCCTATTAACCCTTTCCTTATTTTTTTTAAATTGCCTAAAGATGGTACTGCCAGTAAAACTGAGGGTAAGCAGTCTCTCTGTGTAACTGAGGTGTGTCCACAGTCGTACCACCCTCCCTGGTCTCTGTTCTCAAAGTGTTATCTGGTTCTCATCCATGTTCACTGGTGACCTGCATGAAGTGTTGCATGGTTGTCCTGCTCATTTTGATGCCATGGGGTATTCTTCACTTTCTCTTCAAGCTCCTCTCCATTAATAGGCACCAGTCTGATTTTTATGACTTCTGATCACAAAGTTGTGTGTGGGTCTCCATATTTAAAAAACTGCTTTTGGTTGAAGGTGACCTGTGCACAGATTAAAAAAAAAACAAACAAAACAACCAAAACAACAAAACCACAAAAACTGACACAGGGCTGTGTTTTCTTGCTCCACAATGTGTAAAGGTTTACTGTGATTTTCCATCCAAAGCTCAGGTCACAACTGCCAAATGCTTTCGGGAAGAGACTGGGCAGCGAGAGAATTGAGCGAGATGATCACATGGCAGAAAAATGAGGACAGTAAACAATGATCTCTAGGGAAGGAATATTTAGTCAACCTCTTTAAACCTGAGCGCTCTCTTTTTGTTGTTAACTGTCTGAGCGAGATGGCTTACATCTAAGACAGTTGGAGGAAAGGCTATTTTTTTTCAAGAACACTGAGCCAGCTAGTTTGGGAGGATTCCCAGTCTGGTTCTCTGGCTTATTGTCAAAGCTTGTTCTTTATTTCCCTCAGGCAAGAAAAGATCACTGGGAAATCACTTTTCCTGAGGTAGACAGGAGTTGAAAGCAAGATTGCCGTCTACACATAATGAAGACGCCACACCCCCCAACAAACCCATTTTTTCCTGATGCAAGTCTCTTTTCAAGGGATCTATTACTGTCTTGTGGGACTTTGCTTGTCTCCCTGATGGCTGCTTGTATTTGGATGTGCTGGTCTCAGAGGTGCCACTGTGCTGTGTGACGTGTGTGGTTTTTCCTTACTATTATTGATGCGTTGATTTATTTAGAAGGGAGGGTCTCTATTGTTTTCAACGCTTAATCTTAGTGTTGGAGATGAACTGTCTCTGCATCATGGGCAAGTGTTTGTCCTTTGTGATCTGCCAGTGATAAGGAATATGAAGTTGGCCTAAACCACCTGTATTTCAAAATCAATGTCAAATTAGGTGGAAGTTCCAGATTGTTGTAATACTGAGCATTTTTTATTCATTGCTGACTCTTCTTTTTGTCTTCTTCTTTCCCCCTGCCCAGTTCTCAAAACTTTATAATTTTGGACTAACTTTGAAATGTTGAAAGTTTAAATGTTAATTTATGAAATATCCTATGCAGGTCTCAGTCCCCTCCTTGGGCTCAGGTAATCACAGAATAACAGCATGATATGGGGTTGCAAGGTACCTCTGGAGATAATCTAGTCCAACCTCCCTGACAAAACAGGTCCACCTAGAGCAGGTTGCATAGGAACTTGTCCAGGTGGGTTTTGAATGTCTCCAGAGAAGGAGACTCCACCACCTCCTTGAGCAGCCTATTCCAGTGCTCTGCAACCCTCAAAGTAAAGAAGTTCCTTCTCATGTTTAGATGGAACTTCCTATGTTCAAGTTTGGGCCCATTTCCTCTTGTCCTGTCACTGGGCACCACTGAAAAAAGACTGGCCCCATCCTCTTGACACCCACCCTTTAAGTATTTATAAGCATTGATCAGATTCCCCCCTCAGCCTTCTCTTCTCCAGACTAAAAAGACCCAAGTCCCTCAGCCTCTCCTCGTAAGGGATATTTGTGGAGACCCGTTCTAACAGCTGTCCTCTGGAATACCTTTATTTTTTCCTTATTAAATGATTTGTTGTCATCATGCAAAAGGGTAGGTGGGGGTGTGTGTTTTATTAGTTTGGTGGTTTTTTTCAAATCAGCTACATTGGAAGCAGTTGTCTTTTGGTAAAAATCTGTAATAAAAACCAGCAAGTCACTTGAGGGGAAAGATTGAGATGAACTTTCAGAAATGGAGTTTGCCATCCCCCTTGTGGTAAATACCAGATTTCAGCTTTTCTTTTTGCTGTAGGGATTCTCTTTTGAAGGGGAGTGAGGATGAAAGAGGATTATAGTAACATGGCATGCTACAGCCAGAGCACCTGAAGTTTAATCACTGCTTGAAACTCTAATTTTTATTTCCCTTTGTTGAGATATTTAAGGAAAACCTTAAAGCCTTTGTAAAGGATTTGGTGTGTCCTACAGATGAGGGCTAAGAAAGGTCTTCTGCGAACTCTCTGATCTTGCAGAGTTTGCCAGGAACTGCTGGGAAGGCAAAACTTTATATTCTTGACACAAATGTAAAAGTTAAGGTAATAGGGCAAGAGGAAAAAACATCGTCTTGCTCTGGAAATACCTGTGTGCAAGAGTGATTCTTTGAACATAAAGCAGAAATTCCATCCGTGCTTGTGCCCCTGGATTTTTTGCAGGTCACCAGTAAGTAATTTAAGAGCAAATCCCAGTGTTTTTTTGTGTGGTTCAGCTTGATGTTAAATCTGCAGTCTGGTTCCCATCATGGCTTTCTGTAGCTACAGTGTAAACTTTTTGCACCTTCCCCTCAGCTGGGAGCCAGCATTGTGTGAACTTGGCAGTTCCCATCTGCTTTGCCCTCAGTTCTCCTCAGTGTTTTGTCTTTGAGCCAGACATCTCAAAACAGGAGCAAGATAGAGTGGGTTATGCCAATGGCAAGACAAGTTAAGAGCCAAGTCTCAATCCTTTGGTTTCAAGTAGTCTTATCCTAATTGACAAATGCCGTTAAAATGCACTTCCTTATGTAAAGGCAGCATATGTCTATATATCACCTAAATCTGTGCAGGTCTTCTGCGTTCTGTGAGACTTTCTTCTTATAGTTCACAGCTACGTCTTGATTACCCAGACCCTTCATATATGGCTATCTCTTGAATTTCATTAAGAGCTTGGCAGGGAGAAAGCTTGTAAGATCTAAACCTTTATATCTATAGTCTTGATCAGGACATCAGAGCTAGTGCTCTGCCCAGCTTTTCAAAGAGTATTTTAAAAAGGTGCATACGGCTGACTTTTCAGTACAGAAGAATGGTTTGGAGCATTTCTGTTATCCAGTTGACTGTTTTCAAAGTAAGCATAAAGACAAACACTTCAGGCAAGTGTTTCCCAAAAGGGGGAAAGCATAAATGCTGGACTGTCCTGAAAATATCGAGTTTAAAGCAAAATCAGCAGTTTCCAGAGTCAGTGATACAATTTTGAATAGTTTTTACTATTTACCAGAAAGGAAATAAAATCTGATATATTATAGTTTTCAGATATCAGACTGCTTTTTTTTGAGCCTAACTTCACTTGGACATCTTGAGCCTTAGCACAGGCTTTGGGAGTAACATAAGGTTTATGAAATCACCATTGTTGTTTTCTTTCTCTGCCTTAACCTCAACCTTCTCTTTCCGTGACCTCAAAACAAGGAACATTTCAAGCTTCCCTGAATGTGATATCTTAAATGGAAATGCGAAGGTGGTAGGTTTCTTTGTTCTCTTGGTCCATCCCTTTGCAAGTGCTGACTTGATTTGCCTGTGTTTGTTGGTGTAGAGCAAAGTGGTGCCACTATTGTTCCCTCAACCCTCTGCCTTGGAGGGAATTCTTATGCAAAACCCAGAGGCAACCTATGCTTATGGGTTCCACTAAGGGCCAAGTGATTCTCAGGGGAAATTATGGTGCAGAACCAGGTCTTACACTAGTATAATGCATAGTATGGAAGCCATACCATGCTTGTTGTAAAAAGTTGTTTACAGATTTATATGTAAAGCATGTTTTTAATCAATGTGTGCATGTCTTACAGATGTTGACATGTCATTTAGCACTGACTCAGCTAAGGGGGAGTCCTAGAGGCTCTGTCAAGAATGTTTTCCTCCAAGCAGGGGGAAAAAATCCAGTGTTGAGCAACCTAAATGCATTAACTTGATCTGTGGAGAGACCATCACCACCCCAGTATTTCCATATGTAATTTATGTGGTTGTGTAGGTATCATTATTCATAGCGTGGAACTGATTAAACTCAGTTGTGGAGCTGTTATACACCATTTCTAGACTATTTGAATGCCATTTTCTTCAGTTTAACATACAGACTGGGGCTCACAAAGCCTGGGTCTGTTCTGGATGCTGGGGATGGAGATGCTGCAGTGTCCTCCCAGAGGAGCTCAGAACCTGGGGATGGAGATGCTGCAGTGTCCTCCCAGAGGAGCTCAGAACCATGGTGCTGGATGAAGCCTCTTGTAACACAAAAACATTATCATAGAATTCTTTTCTTGTGCCTTTTAAAAAGAAAACACCACCACTTCCCTAGTTTTAGACATATGTTAGACATTTAAAGGTTGATTCTGATCCATTGATTGTTGTAAAAATTGACAATAACTTTAAAAAATAAAACCAAACCCCCTCAAATGGTTTCTTAACACAAAGCTTTTCTATTGAGTCTTTCAAAACATTTTCTGTACCAACAGTGGCATGTCACACGTCAAATTTAGATCAAGGACTTTTTCTGGAAATATTTTACTGGTTTTGGAAACTAGTCGGGGCGGTCTTTATCTGTTCCTTTGCTGTGCTGCTCTTGTCAGGATGCAGTCATTCTTTTAAGAGAAGCAGAAAAATAATGGTTATGAAATATGAATTGCTACATCTGCAGTTTGAGCTAGATATGGAAACAAACCCATTTGACAGCAAAGAAGTTTTGGGAGGGTGTTTGCTAGAGTTTGACAACAACAATAAAAAAGTCTGAATAACTTA
>BJBW01008687.1:62365-116849 GCA_004320125.1 Scolopax mira
TTAACATAGTAAACACCCCAGATTCCTCTCCCATTTTTTTTGCTTTGTACAGATTTACCTAAAGCAATTTTGAGTGCAAATTAATCCTTTTTTGTTTTACAGCTAAAAACTCTGTGATTAGAAAAAACCTAGAATCTTAAACTTTTTCTTGAAGAGTAGCTTATTTTTGAACCATTTTTATGCAGCAAGTAAGATTAGTTATTACCTGTATAAAAAAACAAATACGTAGTTTTTAAAGCTCAGAAAATAAAACTTTGGGAAGTATATTAACAATTCATGCTTCAGGGAATACATATAACTGACATCAGATGGCACTTTTCCCTTGTAACTGCGTGAAGAATTTGACCTTTGATTTGAGGTTTTTTTGGGGCTTTTTCCCCTTATGTTTTACTTTATCCCATCACCTTCAAATAATTAAGTACTCCCAGGGTGAGCTGTTAGTGTGGTATTGCGGTATTTGTATGATTGTATCATTTTTGTGTCACGTATTTCTAGTTTCTGCTATTCCTGTTATTTGCACAATGCAAGTCCAGCGTTAGTTCATTCGCTTGTCAGCCTTTTTGAAATAATAAGAAAACCTGTATCCCTGTTGGGACACTGTTTCTCCTGTCCAAGGGCAAGTCTTCATCTCATGCTGTTCTCTCTGACACACGTGAGGACAAAATCAGGTTTCAAATCTACCAGTCCAAAAGGTCCAGAACCTTCCTCCTAGGCACTCATACGTTCAGAAACTACTAAGTTGGTAGGAGTCTGTCTGCTGGCTCTCAGGGCATCCAAAATAGTGCACAGCTCTCTATTTCTAATCCTGCTCATAATCATACATTACATTTGACCCTTCAGTTTTCTTTCTTAAAGCCCCAAAAATTGGTGTTAGAAGTTAATCTTGGTTTCTCTTTATATACTATTTTAAGCTTTGTATTTCCTATGGTGTGACAGTTGCTTATTACATATTGTCCCATTTTCCCCTTGTTCTTAGTCACCTGCTGATGGTGAGAGGGATGGGGGGAAATCTTGTAGATGCAGGAAGAACAGAAAATTTTGAGGATCTTAAGAGTAGCCTGTACATAAAAGAGGAGACCTCAATCGCTTCTCACCTAGTCTTGGCCCATACATATAAATAAACATGCTGTCTGTTACTGTGTGTAATGTTGAATTTCAGCTTGAGTTAATTCATAGGACTTTCTGCATTGCCAAAGGTTTCTGTTGGCCTTTGAAAGGATGTAAGCTAATTCCATTACTGGTTCCTAAGACTAGTCAGGTTTAACTTCTTATTGTTTTGTACTTCTGTTGCCATCAGCGATACCCTCCTTATGAGAAAATGAATGGAAGCCTTGAGGCTTCTGACAAGAGCGTGATTTTCTTCTCACACGCCTGCGGTGGGGTCTCAAAATCTCAAAAGTGCGCACCTTGTGCCGAGTCGCACAGTGGCTCCACTCATCTATGTGTCACCATGTGTGTGCCAAACTTGTGAGGGAAGGGAAGAGAAGGAAGGAAGCCAGCAAAGAGCTATGGAGCTCTCTCTGGGTTGTGTATCAGGCTCACCATTTGTCAGGGGAAGATAATGTCCAGAAGAGATCTGCACCTCTTTTACTGGTGGTAAGAGGACCTTAGCCGTCGGTTTCATGCCTGGACAGACGTGGATGTGCTCACAGCTTGTTTAGTTGAGCCAGTTGTTAAAAAGTGGTTTATTTTTATGTTCCCAGTTTTGTGCTAGTGATGTCTTGTCTACAAACAAGCATTCGAACAAAGATCTCTATCTTGCTTACTGAGCTATTTTAACACTAGATGCTGGTGGAGAGGTCTGAGGTACCCCTTTCTCTTAAGCTTTTTCCCCTGCAAACAATTCTAGGCTTTCTTCTCAAAGTCAAACATCTCCTTATCACTTTGTGTCTGTCAGAAACTTGCAGACCATGGTATGAATATTTTGAGAGCTTGGAGAAGAACAGAGCTCTCAATCCATTCAGCCTGGGCTGCTTACCATTGTCTTGTCCTGCATGTGTACCTTACATGAAGTGACTTTTTTTGGGGTGGGTGGGAAGCGTGTATCTCCTTGTTCATATTTCTCTGTTTGCTTATGGTGGAGACAAAGGGCAGGAGATGAATATCTATGGGTGGGTGCAGTTGTCTAGACTCTTCTCTTACATCTTGTGGTTTTTTTCTTTTATTATTGTGCCTGAAACTTGAAGTCATCCTCTGAATGCAGGGTAACACTGGCATTAGTCCCGAGAAACAGCTTTGCATTTGTCTGAGAACTGAGTTGTTGAAAAGTGTTAATGTAGGCTTTCTTTGTGTTGCTCTTAATTATCATTTCTTTCCCATTAACTAGAGACAGATAATTGAAGCTTAGCACTGGAAAGAACATTCTGTAGGAAACAGTCCTGCCCAAGAAGGGGATGAACTGATGACCTTGTAAGCTTTTCTAGCTCAAATTTCTGTAGCTTTTTCATGAGGAAAGGACAGAAAAAGGACCAAAACCACTTTGAGACTTTATATCTGATCTCCACTTAGCTAGAGACACACAGAATCCTTTTTCCACAACATTGATTGTGTTAAATGGGACTCTACATTACAAGTAAAGTTACACTGTTCTTGGGATAAATATGAGGCATCTGTAAACAGCAGGGAAACCTCATTAAGCCTGAAATAAAAGCCTAGTCAGGCTGTGTTGACACTCGCAGGAGTGGGTGCCAGCCTGCACCCGTAGAGCAGGATATAAAGCACCACACTGCTGACTGGAAATCCCAGCGATGGAATTCATTGGGGCATCTGTCATACCTGTTTCCAAAAGAGGGATCATCTTGTCAGGAAGTAATGATTTGATATAGGAAATGGCCTTTAGGAGGCTGAAATTTTTGTTGTCAATTCTTTGTAAAGAAGAATATATATATAGAATTCTGTATAGACCAGAAGCAAAGACTATAGAGAGGTAACTTTTTATTTTTATTTTTTTTTAATTACACTGGCTGATAGCATTACAGAAAGCAGAGAAGTTTTCGGACTTGTAGACTCTGTTTCCACTCCCTGCCCCGTGTCTCAGCCAGTCTAATGACAGCTCCCTGTAAAATTTCTGTTTTGTCCCCTGGTTGATTGTGTGTAGAGCAATCCTGCAAGCATAGAATGGCATGTTAGGCAGTGCTGCTGCCTTTGGAAGGAAACCTATTGACAGTCTGATTGTCTTTGCGTTCCTCCAGGTCGGATTCGTACAAGGAGACAGAGCTCTGGCAGTGCCACAAGCGTCACCTCGATGCCTGCTGACACCCGAGGCCGCAGCCGGGCTAAAGTAGTTTCCCAGTCCCAGCGTAAGAAGTGTTTTATTTCTGGGGGAGCAGAACAAATAGTTATTAATACGTTTTTCTTGAATTGTAGTGGCAACAGCTGAGGATTGGGCTCACTTCTGCTAATAATATTTGGACACGTAACAAAACGAATCCCCACTTTGCCACTGTGTACTCTTGCTGAGTGCTTAGTTGCTGCCTTTTTTCTTTTTACCAGTCGTGCAGCAGAGTGTCATGTTGCTGTGATGTATAGGACTGAATAACTTTCCCTGAGTCCCACTGAGGCACCTGCTGTCTCTGTAGCTCACTGCTGTCCTGGGGTCTTGCCCTGCAAAGCTTCTCCTGCTTATGTGACTGTATTTCTGTATGTGTAATGTGTAACCTGTCTAAAGTTAATGTTATTTGGCATCAGTTTGAAATAGAACATTACCTATTTTGTGTAGATAGCGGGGAGATGGTTATGTTCTCTGATTCACATGACATATGTGAATGCCTTGGCTTCCTGGCAAGGCAGGGTTTTCCCCTAGGAGCCATACATACATGTGCTGCACGTGTATCTAAGGAGAATTTTGCCACTCAAAGTTTAAAATTAACTGGGGAGAGGGAGGAAGCCACTTATATTTTGACTTGTGGGTAAGAGGATTGGGGATTGTGGAAAGACCTCTATGTTCTGAGGACTTGTCTTGCTTTGTACCCCTATTTAATAGCCCTTCTCTGTTCATGCTCTCATTGCTTTGCCCTGTCATGCTGGAGGAATGGGGAAGAAGTTTATAGCATTGTGTTAGGCTGGGAGAGCTGAAGAGAGAAGCATTATATTCAGGATGGGGCCAAATGGAAATCTTTACATTGAGGTCATGAAGTAATTTGGGCTTTGGTGTGCTGATCTAAATTGATTTCTTCTGTTTTGAACCTAAAACTGAGCCAAAGCCAGAAATCACATTTTTTTCCTAAACTTGGTTCAGTAAAAAATGATCAGATGAGACAAGTCTCAGAAGTATTTAAAGGATAGTTGAGTTAAAGGTTTCAAAGATTATGGACTGCATTTTTACAAGAATGGTCTTATGAAGCTTGAGGATGATCGCATCTGAGCCTGTTCTTTTGTTCTAGTTTACTGAATCCCTATTCCAGTTTACCCCAACTGGGTGTGATCTTTATCCTTAAGCCACACATTGCATGAAATAAGTTACAAATTAAAATATAATATGGTCACAGGACCAAATTCCCCATGTCCACACAGTGGATAACTTTGTTGCAATTTTGGAGGCTGGGCTGGGGTGTAATTTAGAGCAGAACTTGGGTTCTCAAAGTATTTGTTGACATTCAGCTAAGAAGCTGATCAACCTTGAGAAATTGTTAGTCACATCTGCTCGTTAACTCACTGCATTCTGCAGAGGCTTTCGGAGCAACATGTTTGTGAATAAATCTGTCTGTATTGTGTATAGCATAAACCGCATGCTGAACGCTGTATTGTCTTGCTGTCTTTTAATCCACTTTTTGCCTGTCCTTTGGTCTGCCTTCATAATCAAGGATCCAGATCAGCTAATCCTGCTGGTGGTAAGAAATGTTTTCCCTTTCTTGCTTTCTCATGTTATTTCTTTCACATTTTTTAACTGCTAAGCTTTTAGCTTCCCTCACTCTGTCCTAACTATGAGACTTCAAAAGCATTTTCTTAAAGTCATAAATCCGAATGTGGATGGCAAGTGATTTTTGCTTTCTCATAGTAATCAGACGTGGTAAACATACATTCTGCAACTTGAAGCGGGCTCATTGCTGCTGCTTTAACCCCAGGTGCTAAATTCTTCTTCCAGTTGCTTAAGCGCAACCCTGCTGACCCAGGCAAGGTTGCAGTGTAACTGAGAGGAGTATTGGCTTTCAGGGCACAGATGCTGGGTCTGAGACTGGCATCCCTCACACGTACTCTCACTTTTGGAGTGGCGAAGGGGGAGCCAGCACCACATACAATGTGGGAGTATATAATGTGATTGTTTCAGAATGGTTTTGGCCAAGAAATTGGAAGGGAAAGTAAGTTAAAACTACATGTGTTATGGTATCGTCCATCAGATGAATAGAAGAGCATATCATCTTAAATCTACACAGAACAACAGTTTTTAATTCTTGCTGGTTGCAATAATACTTGGGACTGACATTTCTGTGAGATGTGTAGATACTTTTCAGAAAAAAACCAAAACATGATTATTGGTTTTGAATGTGAGCTTATCTGAATATGTTCAAACCTTTTCAAATACAGTTTTCTTGGCTACTGTAGTAGACAAATGGAATGCCAAGAATTATAATATCAGTAGCACATTAGCAAGGATTTATATATACCTGAAGAATCAAAAATGTTTTGAATCTGTTACTTTCACAGTTCTCTGTGGTTACCTTTAAACTAGCATTACTTAATTTTCAAACAAATTAGCGAATAAAGATCCACAGAAAAAAGTATTATTCAGCTGATTGAGTTAGCAAGGCTATTTCGGATAGAAATATCTACTGCAACTGGAATGTAAATAAATCTTTGTTAGTAGACTGTCTCGCAGAAAACATGGCTTAGAAGAAATGTAAACTTGCCATGGACTACCCAAACAGACCAGGAAAAACAAAATAAGCCAACTACTCAGTGGGCTAAAAATTTTCTGTGGCTGAAAAATAACTAAATAATTTATCTTTAACCAGTCAAACCCAAGTAAGCCAGCATCTCTAAAGATGTGACAGGCTTACTCAGTTTACCCTTTATTGTGCTGATCTACTGCTGTTGAGATAAAAATTTTCCTTCACTGAATTATTGCATGAAAGTAATGCCACCACTGCAGTGTAGCATGAAGATGCCTGAGCCATCTTGAATCAGAAGCTGGCTTACTGCAGCACAGTGCTCCACACAGGCTAATTTGTGCTGCTTTGAGGAGGTGAAGCAGCCTATGAATTCCATGCTGCTGCAGCAAGGCTGCTCCTGGCACCTCTGTAAGCTCGAGTAAAGCCAGCTGGGGTATTCGTACACCACAGTGTCTGCTGTGGTCTTGATTCCAGCTGGGCAGCACAGTCCATACAGGCAGGGTTCCTGACGTCAGTGTTTATTGGCATGGGCTGTCCTCAGTCTTCCTCAAAAGCCCACAGAGAACACTCACATTAGTTTTCCGAGTCATTTGGATCAAATTCTTAGGGTTGATTGTGTTCCATTTTTGCTGTAAAAATATTTAAAATATTGTGAGTTTTTAATTGTTTTCTTTCCTTATTTCTGGTTCTCTTCTAGCTGGTAGTCGGTCTAGCTCTCCGGGTAAGCTGTTAGGAAGCGCCTATGGTGGCCTGAGCGGTGGAACATCCAGAGTCCAGCCAGTGCCATCATCTTCAGAGAAGCGCACCAAGATCCCTCGGAGCCAGGGATGCAGTCGAGAGACAAGTCCCAACAGAATAGGACTAGGTAAGAATAGTCACTGCAGTGACAAGCTGACCGGCCTGCTCAAAGCAGGGGGTTTCCTGTTGACTAGGAAACCAACTCTTTATGTCTTACTGTTGGTCTTCTGAGTTTTTCAGCTGTCAAGTTAATGTGATTGGGGTTTGTAGAGGAGTAATTTTAATTTTCCAGGTTGAACTATTGTTTCAAAGTAGGCCTAAAGATGTCATGAGGTGTCTTCTGTTTGAAATTCAACAGGAATGATGTTATTTGATCAGGCAGCAAAAACTGTTGTCATGAATAACCGTCACAGCAAAAGCACCTCATTTGGCATTAACGGCTTAGTCCTAAAATGAGTTGAGTAATCTTTACACTCAGGTGGAATCAAGGGCAAAAAGCACCTTTTTGGATTATTTTAGAAATTTTGCAGGTTTAATGGTTTGCTTCTCTCATCCTTAGTATCTTGGAGCTACTTTCTTAAATGGTGTTTTAGACTTATGCTTTAACTGTTCTGCTTCCAATAGTCTTGTCTCAGTGACTGTTATGTAAATATTCCGTAATAGTTTTTATTTTCAAATTTATCAGCAGACTCATTTTTTTAAGTCGGGTGAGTAAGCTTCATTATATATAAATTTTTCTCTATCCAGATTGAAGTGAAAAGGTATTCAGTGTGCTGTCTCAACATGTAAATATTGGTTTCATTTTTTAAAATAGAGATATTTCCTTAAGTTTGAAGCTTTCATAGAGGGAGAACACTTTAAATAATACTGTTACTAAATAATTTAGTATCTCCAAAGAATTTAGTAGTAGATTGAAATGGATTGAAATAGTCCTATTGTTGTCAATTAAATTTTTTACTATTGCTTTAGTGATTGAATTTTAAATTTAAACTACTTTTCTATTGAGAATGTTGTTAGTAGAGAAGTATCCCATTCATTCTTCAAGTGTATTGGTATGAATTCAAAGCATCTGAGTGCATATGCTGTTCTGATTCATAAGTAATATTGCATGTTTGTTGTGATTGTTTTTCCAAATTTGATGTTGTTCTTGTGTCTGATCTATTTTACGGTCTCTGTATTAATAGTGCTTTTCTCTTTGTTGCTTTAAAGTAAAGTGCCTCCCAGTAATTGTTCTGCTATTGCTCTGCAGAAGAATGGGGTTTTTTTAGGATGAAAAAAGAATGATGGATAGGACCATCACATATGCTTAAGCTGATCATCACATTATGTGGTCTGATTTGAAACGGTCTTTGAGCATCTGAAGGGAAATTGAAGTGTATAAAGTCCTCACTCTTGGGTTGCCTGCTTTCAGGTATATTATGGGAGCCTTGAATTCTTTTGAAAGTATAATTTGTTGCCTCATTGCTCTGTTCCTTGTGAAAGTCAGTACGTGTTCTTTGGGAATGGGAGAGAGCTCTGACAGATCTATCAGATAAGTGCTTTCCACCCATCCTCTGCCCCTCACAGTTGGTGGCCCAAGCCTGTTCTTTCAGGCTGTTGTGGGAGCAGGAGGGTCTAACACTTGTGCCTTTAGCACTCAGTTATAGGAACTGTGTCTTCATTGGATCTTGAAAATGGGAATATTGGCTTGGATGGAGATAGCTTTTGAGCTGCCATCTTTATATCATTATTCCATTCTATTTATTACTTTGTAACATAGTAGCTAACAGTATTTTATGCTTTCTTATTGTGTTGCTTCAGTCCCTATCTTTCTTTGACACTTTTTTCATTGACTCATTTCATTAAATAGACTCCCACTCACCTCAGTCCTAAATATGTTGATACACTTTTTCACAGTCTAATTGAGGACGGTGCTTGAGCACCCAAATAACATCAAATGTACATGCAATACTTCTGGTTTTGTGGGATTATTTACATATTTGATACACATGAGATGAGCGTATCCAATAGGCTGAAACAAGTCTGTGGTCATGTTGCAGTGCAGCAGATGTTGAAACATTATGCAGATGAAGCTGTTAGAAACAGGCAATTCCTGGATCCTGTTCCTAACTCATACATTGACTTCTGTATGATTTTTGCAGAGGTGACTGGAATTTGTAGCTGGACCAATGCTGTGTGTGCAAGGTGAAGCACACAAAGTATGGGTCCCTGCATGCAGTTGGGCTTCATTACAGTAACCATACACTGGAGTTTTTCAGGCCCCTCTGGGACACTGATGAGCTAATAGAGTCTCTTCATATGCGTGGGAGCATCAGTACCTTGCTGTTAGCTTAGATTTGCATCAGGACCACAGATATCCATGAGGTATGTTCCTTATGTGTGCTGGAAACCTTCAAGAAGTACATGTTTTCCCAAGAATCAGCATACTTGCCATGCTGAGGTTCTGCATGGTCACCTGTATGGCCCCGCTCTGTAGTGCTTTCCAGTTTTAAGCTTGCCTTTGGTGTCTGCTCAGTGGAGATTTCCTAGTAGTGACATCCTCTTGGGGAAGGAAGAGTAGAGTCCACTTAATCTTGAGCCTTTCTCTGGGTCTCTCGAAGGAGATCTCCTCTAAAAAGATGGTGTCCATTTCCCATGGATTGTAAGTTTATCTGCTTGAAGTTAATTCCGTTGGATGCTCATCAGATCGTTTGGTAGAACTGGATCTGAAAGGAGTGAGAGATTCAAGATTGTCATTCTCCAAGCAGTGGTGCAGGCACAGCTGGCTATCAGTTTCGTGCAGCAGCACTCTTTCTGGTGTGGTCATGCTGTGTATATGTATTAGAAAGCTGAAGGCAGTTCTTGACTTGCACCTACTGGGTGTACCTCACTGCAGAGCTTTCCTTTGCCTGCTTTGGCAGCATTTACAGGCTCTTTAAAATGCTTTATTGATGTAAAGGAAGCGTCTGCTGATTTTTAAAGTCCACTTAAGTATCATTAAAAGTCACACCCTAATGAAATACAGATTTCTTCTAAGTGGTAGACTGGAGAACGGGCACTATCTGGTTCTGCTGGTGTTAATTGCATGTTGGGTTCCACTGGTGTACGACAGCCTAATAGTGTGTTTTAATAATGGTGTGAACCGTATCCAACTGCTTTGCCTTTCCAGATGAAATTGGTAGAACTTAGATATATAGGACACATCAAGAAAGTTGGGATTTTATTGAAGACAAGCCAACCTTCTCCTGTCCTAGGTCTCTGTCTAGAGCTGGCTGTGGGCACACTGTCTGCTTTTATCCCACCTATTCCTTTTAATCAATTTTGCAACTAATTTCCTAATTTCTGTTTGACTTTTGGAGGGCTGGGGGCTGGGAATTCTGAAATTAAGCTTATGTCTGTCCTTTCTGCCTGCACTGCAAAGATAGGCTGTGACAGCACGAGGGACTCATCTAAATGACAACACTGCTGGCCCTTACTGCTGGCAGTGCCCAAAGGAAATACTCTGAACAGCTGATATCCAGTCTTTCGTACACAACACAGCAGGAAAAATGTGGGGCAGGTGCCTGGGAGTCTACAACAGACACATCATTCAGTTCTTTTCAATTCATTTTTTTCCCCCCTTGTTTTGTATCTGTATCCAGTAACATGCAATTCTTTGTTTGACCATTGCTCATGAAGTACCCAGTGTTTGTTTTTTGGCTGCTCTGTTTGTGCAGTCAATATTGTGCTTCATCTGCAGCATTGTTGTACTAGTTTGTTCTTATCCAGTTAAAGTGCATTTTCTTCATACTTCATGCTGCTGCTGTTAGCTGTTATGGAAGGAGAACATACTGTTTGTATCCATCAGATATTTTTGTTTTTAATCATTCACATCTCTGCCTCTCTAAAGAGCTTTTACTAGTTTTAGTAGGGTTCTATTACAGAAAAGACTGACAGATCTTCTCTACTTAATAGAAACAAGTGCTTGTACAAACCTGATGTGAAGGCTGCCATTACTTACATATAAGCATGAGACCCAAGAATGAGAAGTTTGCTTTTACAGAGCCCTCTGTTTCAAGCAAGAATTTGTGTGGAAGACTTTAGAGTGTTACTTTCACCTGTAGTTCAGCTGTCAGCTTTTTCCCTTGTATATCTAAGGTGGGATTGTTATATTCGTGGACCCTAATTTCATCCAGTTCACATTATGTAATCTGTTTTGTTCATTATAACACCATCTAACTCAGAAGTTTTAGACACTATGGTGATCTAATCAACTTGCTCAGTAACTCATCTTGTATTGTCTCACATCAAAGGTCAACCATCAGAACCATTAATTCATCTGAAAGATATGAGCTGCATTTTGCAAAGCGGGGAGGAACCTGACAAATCAAGAATCTGGCAGTAGCCTATATTTGAATTTTAAAGCCTAAATATGAAGGTTTCTATTTTGTTCTCTACTGCTTGAAAGGATACCAGTAGATTCAGTGTCTATGAGCCCACAGAGACACTGTAGGGGAACTTTACTAGCTCGAGTCTAGGCATTTAAGTTCAGTACACAAACCAATAGAGCTTTATAAGAATATATGTATTGTGAAGCATGCAAATGGCACTGTTTCTATAAATGCAAGGACACCAGTAAAGTATAAAGCAGGTTCATGTTATGTGTATGTGCCTCTGCTACGTTGTCATCAAAGCTGGTAGATTAGATTTTACTCTGTGCATGAATAAATTCTTTAAAGGCTTTTCATGAAGACCTAATTTAGGCTACAGCCTTTTCAAAACAGCAATGGAAATTCCTCTTTAGTAATTAAATTCTTTAATGCCGACTCAGATGACTAACTGCTATTCTTTTCACGAAGAAAACATTGCATTCTCCACTGGTCATAAAGCTTTTAAAATAACTTTCTGCAAACACATCTCATAACAAAATGACACAGAATGCAGAAAACAAAGGCAGTTTTAAATACCTGAATTGCTAATTTTATAAAACCATAAAATTCAAATTCTTGATGTTAAACAACCTTCTAAAGGCCTAGCTCTGTTTTTCCTACTTGGACAAAACTCAGCTAAAGTCAGTGGGATTACTTTTTGCTGTGAAAGCAGCTTCATCTTCTTTCTGTCTTGTACTTTGCATTTGGCCAAATGAAAAGTGTGCAAACAATGAGTTCCCATGACACAGCTGGTAGGCGGGAGCCTTATTAGGCTGTGGAAAATTGAGCACTTGATAGCCCCAACCAAAGATAAGAGTCTTGTTGATGTAGGGTTTTGTCAAAATAAAGAATATAGTTTAAAGCTCCCCTTAGGTGTGCATATGTGTCAATCTGTGCATATAAAACCATAAATAGAAGGTTTTAGAAATGTTTGAGACGTTAGGTAGCTTCTGTTAAGATCTGAAGCTGCTGATGATAGAAAATGGAAATCACTTTAACTCAGTTTCTCAGGTACTAAATGTTTTTTTCTCTAGTGTCTTTCATTGGAGAAAAATATCTCTGCAAGACTGTACAATACACCTTTTTTTTCCGTAGTGTATTTGTTCATGGCAAAACTATCCATGTGAAAGGCAAATCTATGTAAAAATCACAGATTGGTAACTACTACTAAAAAATTTGACCTGGTTTAAAAACACTGCTGTTCTGTCCCAGAAGGATGTTTATCTTATAACTAAGGAAAAGATATTCCAGAAGGGTTTCTTTCAGCCTCATCTGTTTTGCATGTTTTGTAACAGTAGAGCTCCCCTAAATGATTGAAGATTCCTGCTCTACTTGAATAACAAAACTTGGATTACTTAAGAAAAAGGCAGACTGTCAACGAGACATTTAATGCTGCTGAAATTTCACATCACAAACACAGCTCAGCGTGTAAGGTAGTTGGTTTGTAAAGAGCCTGAGCAGGCTGCTGCAAATTATAATTACTAATGTAATAATTACCGTAACTAACAGAAATGTGACTTGACTTTGAGCTTTCTATCCTCATTAAACTTGTTCACCTTCTCTGAAACTCTCCATGCTGCATGCTAGCACGGAGCAGTCGTATCCCCCGACCCAGCATGAGTCAGGGGTGCAGCCGTGATACCAGCCGTGAGAGCAGTCGAGATACAAGCCCTGCTCGGGGCTTTCCTCCACTTGGTGAGTACACGTAGGCATTGGAGCTTTAAGGGTCAATTATTTATTTTTTCCTCCTTTTCCCGTGTTCTGATTGCCCTTTCAAAACACTGCCAGGTGGAATGAGCTTGTTTCCTCTCTTCTGTTGGATTCCTCACACGCTCCCTGTTTCCAACCCTCTTTCCCTTCTGTTTTCTTCTGCATGCTTCAATTCTGGTTCTCAGTGTTTCACTGTTAGTAGGAAAATAGTTTAGCTTGAACTTTTTAAATTTTTAGTTGCATTAAATCAGCTTTTATTGGGCTGCTATACATTACAGCACTGATGGAAGTCTTTGGGAGAGCAAGCCTCTATTTTTTCTAGGTTACAGTGTAGTAGTCAGGAGCATTGTAGGCTGTTGTTGAGTGACTCTCATTATTCATGATCCGATTTTCTTACAGCTAGATACAACACCGGTATATATATATAATTTCTATACTAAATCCTCCAATAGATATAGAGCCTCTATTTTGTAGAGTTTTTACATGATGTTGTCAATTGTTAATTAACAAGTTGCACATGTCACTTTGTAGGAAATGTTTTCAAGCAGCCTAAAATCATGGAAAGGTTGAGGTTGTTATATGAGCATCATTATCATGCAGCCTAAGTGTACAGTACAAATAGAAAATCTCATTACACTTACCACATGCAGAAGTTTTTTTCTGCACAAGGCTGAAAACAGCAGGATAGTTAATGTTTCTGATCAAATACCATATCATATATTCAACCAAATACATTTTCTTGTATGAAAGATTTGTTTGTCATCTCAGACATAATGAAATGTAGTTGATCCCCTTGCCCCCCTCATTTATGTAGTAATTTCATAGCTGTGCATGTGGTATTGAAAGTGAGAAAAAAAACCCTCACAAATTTCATCAACACTGAAGAATGTTATTACATTCTGGATCTGTTTTGCACATAGTCATAACACACAGGCATATGAAATAGTCTGTAAGTGGAAATACAGCATTCTGGACTTAATTCTGCAACTTTAGTCCAATAGAGAGAAAAGGCTATTAAAAATATGGACAGATGGGCAAAATTTTTCTCTTTGGTTCTCATACTTGAGTAATATTGTGTACTTTAAATAATCTTTTAAATTTATATAGCTTTTGTTATTATTGGTTTGGTTATTCATCTCTCTTTCAAATACTGTCAGTAAAGAGGCTCATTGTCTTCCTCCATATTAAATCATTGGCAAAATTCTTACTGATTTCAATGCTGTAGAGTGGAATCATCAAGTTAATATTAGAGAGGCTTTGGGGTTCAAAACTTTGGTTTTTTTGAACTGTAGTGGTCTATAAAATAATTTTTGCTTTATTTATAGTATCTCAAATTTTGGTGAAAAATGAGAGTTCTACTTAATACTCAGAACTTGGCTCATAGCTCTTTAAGATGAACGTTTTATTGATTAAATAAAGCTGATTTAATACCTGAGCCATAAAAGAACTGTAGATATGCAACTGAAACTCATTTTTAGTTACCAGTCTAGCTTTGATTATGCACCATTTTCTCCAAAGTGTTTAATCAGGCTGGACATCAGGGTTAACTCGTCAGTGTTCTATGTCATTGTGCTGTGTTTCATTTTAGTGAAAATACGTTAATAGTCATACTGCCTTGAGCCCTTTTTCTGAAAAATAAACGCAATGTACCAGAATCAGAGGGTGTGAGTTTGGTACACCACTGAATGTGACTCCCACACTGAATATGAAGTTTCAGTTACAGATGTCTATTACACTGGTTGTAACAAACTTTGTGGGTAGAAGGTAATTTCATTTTTAACTAATGACATTTAATTACCTGAAGATAAATACATTGTTGTTAAACGTGGTGGGATGGAAATATCAATGTAACAGTAACCCAATATACTCGTTTATCGTATTGTCTTTATATCTTGTGTTTTCATTGAAATGCTTTAAGCTCGAGCATATTCACGAAATTGTTAATTATGTAGTGTGTAATTCATCTGACAGAAATTTTTGTCAGTTTAAGCCAAAACAATATGATTCTATTATGCTACTTCTAGAACCCAGTTAAATCTTATATTAATGCTAAGAAAATATAATCCTACGGTGCATGATCTGGTTTTGCTTATAAAGATTAAGTTGTATATTAATGAATTATACTTCAGCTATATGGAAACGACAGGATTCTCGCATTTAATGGTATCATGGTAAATGTCAACACTGACATCCTGACCTTGCAAACAAACTGCTGTGCTTTGTTTTGGGGCTGCTGTGCAGGGATGCATGGCTCCGCACCAAACGCCTCACTTCCCAAATTAGGAAACCCCAGTGAAGAGGTTCCTTGCAGAGAAGTGATTTTTTTTTTTTTTTCTTTTTTTAAAAATTGTTATTCCTGTTTCTTCATGGGCCTTGATCTTGCAGTGACGTCCACAGGGGCATAGTGGATGGCTCAGGAGAAAGCAATCGCGAGCTCAGAATCTTAATTGTGAGGTTCAGTCCGTAATCCTGCACTGACCCTGCAAATCTTTCATGAAGTTACTTATGGTGGCAGTGGGATTGTTCTCTTAAATAAATGCATGTGCTCTCCATAGCTAAAGACCACATTGCATATGTAGCTTTTAGTCAAGCCTCTTACAGCTGGGAAAAGACTTAAATTTTATTTTTCTCACTTTGCTGATTTCCATTTTATAGTATTAGTATTTGTGTTTATGAATGCTTTGCCTTAAACAGAAGACTTACAGTTTTTCTACTGCACACGTATATACATAATTGACAAAGCCTATTTGTATTAGAAGGTGATTGTTTTATTTTTTCAGTTTCTTGACAGTACTAGTAATGATGTTAAAGCAACAAGGCCTTCAGTGAGTCTGTGGTGATGAATTGCTCAAATGAGCAATCGGTTTATTTCTTGGGTCAGTTGCTTTGAGCTAGGTGAGCATGTCATTGCTAGACACAGGGAAATCCTCTGCAGAAAAACGAAATTTCTATAATTTGGAAATGCTTGCATTAGGTTTCCATTTGCTTTCTTCATAAAGAAGTCACCTTTATGCTGAATCCAAGAAGTGAAAAACCTCTCCAAAGGCATTTTGGGATTCATGTGCTGCTGACAACTGGGAATCAAAGTGGGAGCTATATTTGGCTCCAGCTGCTATTAACAATTTGTATACATGTGGTCTAATTCTAGATAGGTGTATGATGTGTGAATTCAGACTGTCTGTGCGTGTATGCACTTAGATTCAACAAACATGTATGCAAAATTTGTTAAAAGCAAGAGACTTTTGGGAGTAGCAACAATATGTACGTACGTGTATTTACTTGGGGAAAAAAACCAACCCAAAGACCTGACCTCCCTGTATGACTCTTTCTACTTTTGTGGTTACTCATCCCCTTTGTTAATGTTGGGGTATTTTTTTGTGCATAGGCTAGAACGTTGTGGAAAAATACCTGCAAGCACAATTCCTAACCATCGTCATGGCTTCACTTTGGGGTTTAGATCAGACACATCTAAATCCTGCTCTGTAGTTATGTGCTCCACATTCTCATGATGGCCGTCTTCCAGATCTGTGGGTCTGGAACGTGACTGATGTGCACTGGAGTTTTTTGTTTTTGTGGGTTTTTTTTTTGCTGAACTGCACTGGATTTGGGACTGTTATAAATAAGTTTTTGTCCTGCATCGTGTTGACGGTCATTGGGGTGGGGGGTGGGGGGAGCTACAGATGGAGGCGTCGCTGTGGGGCTTGCAGCGTATCTGTGATGCATCCATCCACAGCCTCATTTCCCCGTCACTATGACACACCTTTACCGTAGCGGTCCCACGCATTCCCCTTCGGATTGTGGCATTTTCTGTCTCGGGTTCAATGTGTGTTAATCCTGTGGGTGTTGCCATTCCTTCTACTTGCAGCTTCTCGACGTCATTCCAGGTCCACTAGTGCTCTCTCCACTGCTGATTCTGTTGGGCAGTCAGGTGAACAAGCGCTAACTGCATGAATCCGCTTCTTATACGTAGTCTTGTTTTACACCACCTTAACATTTGCTGTCATGTGCATCAGCCAGCACTTGGCATGTGCTTCTCACCGCTGGGGGGCTTTTCTGTTCTGTTTTTGTGCAACGTGGCTTTTTGTTTTTGAGTTTCATTTATTGGATGTTTTTAATTTTATGTATTTTAGGAACGTTGTGAACAGTGTTTAAACAAAGGGTGATCCAGGGCTTTCTCAGTTCTCCTGTAAATTGGATCAGTTGTGCGGCATGGGCTAAATCCTGACCGATGCAGAGTACTTGCAACTTCTGTTTATATTTCCTCTGTAGCAGTGTAGCAGTTCCCAATCTCTACTATTGGATCCCAGTGGGTTTCATCCCATTTATTACTAAATATTCTGGACTCCTCTCTGTGTGGGATCCTCTCCAATACACAATAGCAGCAAGAATTAAGCACCTGATGAGCTTTCAAAATGAACTTTGGAGCATAATACACGCTGATCCATCCTTCATTTAATTCTGAAGGCCTTGTCTAAAGTACATGGAAGATGTTGAAAAAAATGATTTCCTTAATTTCATAGGGCTTTGCATCAGGAGACTAATGCTTACACATGAGAAAAGTCTGTAGATTCCAGTTGTTTCTTCCCCACCACTGTGCTGGTTTCACAGTTGTGGAGAACCTTGTGACTCCCTTTGAAATCGGGATATTTCACTGGGAATCTTAAAAAGAAATGAATGAGGGCTGATAGCTCTGGGAAAATAGAGACTGAATTGTTGGGATAAAGGTGATGTAGAAGATACGGGCTTCAGTGTTTTCTTGGAGGCTAAAATTGCATAAGGATATAGTGATTCTGAAAGTTATTTAATTAACTCCCTTTACATAGGGAGTGAAAAATATTGTTTGTCTTAAGTCTGGTTAAATGTCTGTCGCTTAACTAAAACTCTCAAACATTTCCCTTATCTGCTTGCTTGGCAGAAATGATGCAAGCTGATTTGACTGGCATTTTTCAAAGTACCAATTTGAATTTAACAAAAATAATTGAAAATATTTTAAATACCTCAATTGTAGTACAGATTTAAGCTTTGTTTGCACTCAACTTCCCGTGATAGACCCCTTTATGCTTGGGTGCCTGTGGTTTGTCACAAAGCATAATCAAATTCTATAGTGTTACCTGTGTCATAAAGAAGGCCAAAATCTCCTTTAAAAATGGCGAAATTGGGCTGAAAATGGTGGTTGGAAATTTTCATCAAATGTCTAATAAGTATAATGGACCTAGCCAGGGAGACAGGGTATGTGGCCAGGGCGTACTCTGCTTATTTCTTGCCCAGTATCACTGGGCTGGCCTGTACTGGTTTCTCCTGGAGGCAGATGTCTTCCCAGCCCCATATTAGAGATATGTTGAGGTCTCTCTGAAGGTCTGACTTCTGCACTCAGGTATGGCAGCAGTGTCCTGGGGAGAAGCCTAGAGTGACTTGAGTGTTATGAATTTAAAAATCACTGAAAGAAGCATTTCAGAAAATTCTTGATAGCCGTGGAGACAGAATAAAGCCAGCATGCCACACTGTACTTAATTTGTTAAAAAAGCTCCATTTTGTTTCTTTATGCTGGGTATTTAAACTGAACTACAACTGAATTACTTTGTCATTCTGTTCTTCATTTTTTAAAAAAACCAAACTATCTTCCCTTTTCTAATGTAGTACTAAATTAATGTGAAAACAAATGACAGTGGTATTTTTTTGATGCTGTATTATTTCAAAAATTAAAGTAAAATTCTGTTCTCAGTAACACTTGAGTAATGTTACTGAGTTGGGTTTAAATATAAAACTGAGTCCGGAACTTGTCTCAACATTTACAGCCCTTGTACTGTACCAGATATCACTTGCTCCTATGAAAATACTTGTCTTCTGTACATCTTTATAGTGTATATTTCTGTAGTAGTGACTTTAGTTTCAATCAGGCCTAATGCATTATCATCTTTTTTATGCTTCTATTAAGAGTGTACAGACCTTTCCATTTGAGGGTTGCAGTACTGTTTCACCTAAATATTTGAAATTATTATTCAACCCACATGCATTAAAAAAGGGGATAGTAATAACACATACAACTTTTATTTCTTTGTGAAATGTCATGATTTGATTACTTTTTGGCAGTAGTTCTAATAAGTTTGTTTATTTTTTTCCCCTTTTAATGTGTTTTGTAGAAAATGTTCTTTTGTTGTAAATCAGAAATGTCTTGTCTGGGTACATAATTCTGAGAAGCAGTAATTTTAATGGATAACACTCCTATTTGGAATAAATACTAGTCTTGAGGATGGATTGTTTTTATTTTCTCAAAATACTTCAGATTTTAAAAATCTTCCCTATTTCCCCTCAGCAGCTTAATCTCTGATACATTCAGGTAAAGCTTTGGAATTAGGACAGTAGACTGGCAGACTTGAGTCTGATTTAAATTATGCATGTCAGTGTGAGCTAATTCCTTAAAAGATATTTCAGTGCAGTATTTTTTAAAGAAGAAAACAATGAAGTTTTGTGACAAGCACAGTGTTTTCCAAAAAAAAATAAATAATACAGTAAGTTACTCAATACCAGCCTCGTGGAAATCCATGATATAGTTATGCATTCTGATAAACAGTATATTTTCTTCATTAAATTAAATATAGATGAACTAATTAAAGACCCATGTGACTTGATCCCTCTCTCATGCTCCTTGATGACTGCCTCCGGTGTGGATCAGCTACAGGTCTATTATATGGGTTCCTGCACCACTGAAGTTGCTGGTGAAACTCTTATTGGCACGTGTGGGTGCAGGGAACGGAGGTGTAAAGTATGTCCCAAGAGGGACGTTTCCATTCCTTAAGCAAAGATGAGCCCACGTGGAAACAAAAACCAGTGCAAATACAATCTTGCTGCTTATAGACTGGAGTCAGGATCCTTGTAATATGGTACCTGATCTACTCCTGTGTAGGAGGATTGTGCTGCCAGAGCCTGGCCTGTGGTAGTCCCTGATTCTCTTATATCCCTGCTGGCATGGCTTTCTGAATTTGGCATTTGCCCAAAAAATCTAGTTGCAGTACCTTTTTTTGGCAGACAGGGCAAATGATAAAGTAAACCAATTAGTATCAGGTGTGTAAATGGCATTTTAAAACAATCCTGTTTTCTTTTGGATGCCATTGAGAGCTTTGCCATCAAATTAAAAGTGAGAACAATTATATTGTTTGATTAAGAAAAAATTCAATTTTGATATATCATAGAGCTTTTAAATGGCATTTAAACTGCTTCTCAGGAACAGTAACAAAACTTCACAAGTGAATAATAAACCTTTTCTTTATACTGTGAGGCTGAGGGGGATGTTCTACTGGTTAATCAAGCCTTGAGACATAAAATAATCTGCTCCTGATCTCACATCCTTGCCTGAGACAAAGCTGCAGGATGGATGAGTGCTCTGGTATTAACATGTTCTGAGGCTGAGCACAATTCTGTCTCAAGTTAATGAGAGGCTTTCTCTTGATTTCTGAGAGTGCCACATTGGGACCAGCATGTCTGCCTCTGACATTAAAATAAAACTTTGAAACCACTTCTGTTTGAAAAGAAACACAAAATAGATACTTTGCTTCCCAGCTTTAAAAAAAAAAAAAAAAAAAATTCAAACTTTGCCCTGAGGATCCAAAACTGTCTCTGAGGCCCAGCAAACAATAGTTTATTTCTTACTCTAATGGCAAACTCTCTAGAGCTGTGGATAAAAGAGTGTTTAATGGAAAAGCACTGTGAGTTCCCAGAGCCCTTGGGGAAAGCTGCTCGGGCACCTGATTAGGATTCCAAGTGAATGTGAATTCAACACTCCTTTTCAATGTTGTCTTTTGTGCAGACCGGTTTGGACTCGGGCAGCCAGGCAGGATGCCTGCTTCTGTGAATACCATGCGAGTCCTGAGCACAAGCACAGATCTGGAGGCTGCTGTAGCTGATGCACTGGTAAGAGGAAAAATACAAAATGCTTCCGACACCAGAAAGTGGCTTAAAGTTACCTGTACGTACGTTCTCCTCTTTCTAAATAGATTTGTTCTGATTGTGCCAGTGTTTGATGATGTAGTATTAGTTACCTTTTGCTGTTATGTCTTTGGGGATATTGGCAGCAATATTTGTTTCCTTATTTCATGTTAGTTCTCCACAGTTGCTATCAAACAGATGGCTGTGGCTTGGTGCTGGAGCTACAGGATGGGTTCATCTGTCTTCCACTTGGCTGTCAGAGGACAAATGCTACGCTGTGGGGGTGCTCAGCACCTACGGGGTCAGGGGTTTCCATCAGTCCCATCACCTGCATGAAGACTTTGTCAGAAAAACACAGTTTTCGTTTAGTGTCGATTCCTGATCAGATTTCAAAAAGAACTGGGAATTTGACAGTTCTATCGTGCTATTTGCACCTGGCTAGATACTAGGATCAGCTCATAACTCGGTTTGCCTGCAGTCGGTATCATGTCATGCAGTTATATTGAAGCGTGTCTAATTTGCTTCAGTATATTTTCAAGTATAAATTTATTGTAATTTTTAAAAATTTTACTGTCCATGTAATCTTACTGTACTATAGTATCTCTCAGCCAGAACCCAGAAAGTATTTTCTGCTCTTCAGAAGACAAGTGTTAAGATAAGCCTTTGGATTTACCTTGAGTATTTGGTGGGGAATTTACAGCCAGGAGCAATAATTCTACAGCATTAGCTGGGTATCTTAGAGTCTTCTCCAGCTCTAGACCTGAGCTGAGGGGAGGATTTCCTGATGTATCTTGAGACTGATATCACTGATCTCTCCTTATGGAGAATGAACCATGTCCCCAGAGTTTGTGATAACGTCTTTTTTTCCATTTCCCAGTTCAACTTTCCTTAGGGATAGATACCATTTTCCTTTTTATGTTGATCACCCAGCTCATGTCACCTCCATTTCTAGATGATTATTAGAATACTCCTAGAGAAATGTCATTTTTTACAAAATCTACCTTTCTTTAAAAAAATAAAAGTATTTGTGAATATTGCATGGATATATAATAGATGGCACTGTTGCATTTAGTGGACAGAGTCATTAGTGGACATGTTCATTACCAAATAAAATGGCTTGTGAGCCTATTTCTGGTCTCAACATCTCAAATTTGCCACCAGAGCAGTTCAGAGCATAATTACAGGTGACGGTTTCTCTGTGTGAATGTGTCCCTGAACATGAGCCCTTGTTGAATATAGGTTTCCTGAGGGAGAGAGAGGGTCACAGTGTTTCAGTTTACTGCTGATCACTGAGATCTCCTTGGCTGTGACTTAATCTTCAGCTAGATTTACGGAGTTCCCTTTTAAATATTTCACTCTTTTAAAATAAATAACATTGTACTACAATGTTAAAATCTTAAAAGGTTGAACACTTAAAAGAGAAACCCTTAAGTCTAACTGGAAACTTAGTGCTGCTGCTGACTCAGTTGATCCATCTGAATTTGTATAACTTTAGGGAATGCAACGCAGTCTTGTTGTCCCCTTCTTTCCTACTATCTCAATTTGTTCTTGGTTGTCTTCTCACAACAGGCAATTTTGAAAACTCTGCTCAGGTTCCTTTTGAGAGAGTACTGTGATGCCAGTTTTTACCCAGCAGCCTTGTTTACAGAGGAATATTCTTTTCCCTGTAGTAGGAAATAAAAAGAACTTCTCCAAAAATCGCTTCAGCCAAATACTCAGTTTAAACAAAATCTAATGGGTCATTTTGTGACCTCTACTCCCTATGTACAATTCCCAATGGATCCACTGCTTCTGTTTGAGAGCTGGACTTGGTCTAAACCCACGGTGTCTGTACTGGGAATCAATGCTCGGATATGTCAGAGGAGCTCAAAGGGTGATAGAAATTTTAGCATTAAGTAAGATTTTTAAGCCAGGGATACCAGCCAAGGGGTCTTGAAAGAATCTAAGCTTCAAAAAAAGTGTGGTATAAGAACTGTGAGTTGAAAGAGAACTTGGTTAAGTGAAGTAGATTAAATGTGCTGTACTGTAGATAGTGGTTTCCTGACATCAGAATTTCTTTCCAAGACTCTAAAATCAAATGCTACTGATAATGTGTGTGGGGAAATAAATCATTACCAAAACCTCTGGTATCTTCCAGAGCAGGGTTTCTGAAAAATAAGCAAAGAGGTGCTGTATATAGATCTATCATTAAAAAACTTATTTAACAGATAATCTCACTTCCAGGCTCCCTAATGGAAACTGTAGGATATGAGTTGTGCAGCAGTTAGGAGATAGTCAGGCATTATTATACCCACTTTTATTTTGCGTAAACTGTATTATTTTTTTAATTTGCTAAGACACATTTGCTATACATTTTTGTTGCAAAAACAAACCCTACATAAGCTTCTGACATAATTCTCTATGCTTTTTCCCACCCTTCAATATTTTCCTGCCTACAGCTGTTAGGAGACTCCAGGAGCAAGGTACTAGTGCTTTCTTGACTTTTTATTTCTACTTTCCAACTTTCCCCACTCTGTTGCTAATGCCCATGATACTTCACTTGAGTTAATCTCTGGGCTTCAGTCCTGCAGTCTTAGTGGAAGCAAAACTCTGCTGGCTTCACAAGGCCAAGAACTGCAGGACTGGACATTGGAAGGAATTCTCTAGCAAACGCCTTAGAATGTATCCGAAAAAGATTGCCTATATTTTATCAATCCTGTCTGTTATGGCTCATTTAAGAGTTTGCTTTGCAGTATAGTATGCAATTTGTTTTGCTACCATAATTATTCTAACTTGTCTTCTGTGAGGACTAAGGTTGTCAAAGATGTACCTAAGAGAATTAGATAATCTAATGCCATGCTATGGAAATGAGTTCCATTTGAGTACTCATTTACATTTGAGTGCTTAGTAGCCTCTAGAAACATCCTAGTCTGAACTAAAAGAGAAATTGTCATCTCCTATATCCCAGTGCATTTCTAGAGTCACTTCATTATCAAAATAAAAGTGACCATGCATGCCAGCAAAGATTCCTTCAGCTCTTTCTTCCTTATCTTTTTTTTTTTTTTCTTGAAGTAGAGGTTATATCATCATAGAATCTGTAACAATGGAACCATTATTGACAAAACAACATATGATTTTACTACCAGTAGCTAATTCTAGTGGGCTTAACTATCTCACTTTCATGCTGGGGAAGACAGGCCCTGCTCCCCTTATCACTCAAATAGTCTCATTGAACTCAGTGGGGTCTGTCTTGCTCTACTGTGAGAGGTAAGCAGGCAGTGCTTGGTGACGTCTTTAAAACATTTATGTCACTATAACGATAGCATTAGTCTTATTTTTAGTGATCACGGATGCAATGTTTTTCTTTGGGCATCGATGTAACTATATATAATTTACTAAGTCAGCGTTTCCCTTTTTCCAGAAAAAGCCAGTGAGAAGAAGATATGAACCCTATGGGATGTACTCTGATGACGATGCTAACAGCGATGCATCAAGCGCTTGCTCGGAGCGCTCCTATGGTTCCAGGAACGGGGGCATTCCACACTACCTGCGCCAGACTGAAGATGTGGCTGAGGTCCTGAACCACTGCGCCAGCTCCAACTGGTCTGAAAGGAAAGAGGGGCTGATAGGTCTTCAGAACTTACTGAAAAGCCAACGGACACTGAGGTGACCTTGATAGTTTCATAGCGTCAGTCATTCATGATACATGGCTAAAGTCAGAAGTCAGTAATATTTGCCTGCCTTATGTAGACAGTATCTTTCACAGGTGTGATGGCTTTGTCTACACAATGTGGGACTTTAATTACTTTTGCAAAAAAAAAAATAATCTGCTGTGTTATCAGTATAATTTGTGTTAAATTTGTATCAGTAATGTAGACAGGACTCAGGTAAGCATCCTATCTTTTCTGTGCTTTCCTCTGTCTCATGAAGACCTCCAATGGCAGGTGTGTGTCACAGCAAAGTGAGATTTCCCACAATGATGGTAATGTAAATGCACTCAAAGGGTGGTACTATTTTTACATCAGTCTGTTTGAACCTTCAATATTTTTTCTTTCCCAGCAGCTTAGTTGTGGAGCAAGCACTACACTTACTCTAACATGATTCAGGGTGTGTGTGTTTCAAAGATGAGATCAGACGATGCTCTCAGTATATTGAGTTTACTTTGACCCTTTATGAAGGCTGTGTTAGATATAATTTGTAATTCTTGAAAATTCTTGTATCAGCAACTTGAGTCTCCTATAAATGGCGTTGTTTATAATGTAGAGGGAAGTTTCTTAAGGCAATAAAGTAGTTGTACCGACTCTGAAGCTTTGCTTATAGTAGGAGAGACCTTTTCCCTTGTTAAAAGCCACATAAACCCTTCAAACACCTTTGGAATGTCATACATTAAAGCAGATCTTAGAATTATCCAACAGTCACGTGGAAACTTCATATGGCCACAGGTCATGTTAACTAAAGTCAACTGGCTCTCAGGCCATAGGCTTTCCACCCTTAATGGATGGTAAAAATATTTGGAAACAAGCTGTTTATCTTTTGTCTCCTTTGAAGATAACATTCTCAAATAGCTGCAATGCTTTTATTTTCCTGTTATGAATACTATGTACTTAAATTACGGTCAAGTTTATAAGTGGTTGTTGTGTGATTTATAGCCTACCTACTTGGATTTGCCCAATTGTTTCCAATTCCACAGGCTGAATGAAAACATACTAAGAGCAGGCCTGGAAAGGTTATACTCTTGCCATCTTAAAAATATTCTAGTACTTCACATGATGTGGTGCAGTCCTCAAGTGGGAAGTGCTACAGGTTTTTAGTACAGGTAGTTAGAGTCTCTAGATCTGAGATGCTTTTGATGTGGTCTATTTACAAGTCTTTTAAAGTACTTCCCACATGCATACTGTCTTTTTTTTTTTTTTTTCCTTTTACTTTATTTTAATGAACTGTCTGGAAAGACTCTGATACCTCATATACTTGCACGAAAAAGTTGAGTGAGACTTTGATTTTTGCCATGAAGGTATGTGAGGATTATAACCAAGTTTTGAGTGCTGTTGGGGATAGTTCAAGAGACAAAACACTGAGAAGGTTGGGTGATGAGCTACTTAGCTCAGATCAGTAGCTCTTAGCTGAAATGCCAGTAGAATTCAACTATTGTTTGAACTGAACTGCTGTCACTAGCCCTTCAATCTAGCATGTTTACTTAGCTTTGATCCTGTATAGTTTATAAGCCTGTCCCAGAAACTACACCCCTGCAGAGTTACTTTTTTAATTTGATACCGGGTTTAGTTCTGTAGATTATATTTCCTTTTGGTCTGCTTCCTCCTTGGTTTAGGTACCTGTTCTAATAACTAGATTTTATCATCCTGTTTGTTCCCACGGCATCTTGCAGAACATCATCAAGGTCATTAGTCCAAGGGGCAAGTCTGTCTTTCTAATTAAACCTGGTATCTTTTGTTGTGGTATAACAAGTTTAATAAAAGGCAGTGATGTGGCTAGGTTTTCTTTAGTGCTCTGAACTGAAAGATGGCTGATCCTTCGTTAGCTGAGATTTGTGTATCCAGGAAGATGTGCAAAGCGGTGTGGCGCTTACCCGTGCTCTTTGTCCCACACAGCTTCACGTGGCCTAGTTCTTAAAGGGCTCCCCATAAGGAGGAGCTTCTAAATAAAACAAGGGCCAACAAATCCCTTAAGGAAATGTTCTTCCACTACCCGTTTCAATTTAGTACTTGCATTGTTACCTTGGGTCTGTGAGCTTTTAGAAAGAGATCTGCTTATACTTTCAGCCTTCATGTAAACTTTGTCCAGAAAGAAAATTCATTAGAGTAATAATAGAGTTCATTCAGGGAGCTGAATCTGCATGCAGTCAGGAGAGCTTTGTGGGACAGTCATTTTGAGACTCTGCAGTCTCATCCTGAATGAGGCTGGCAGCTTGCTGTGGCATCATTACAAAGATTTTTTTTCCTCTACATCAAGCTCTTAAGACCATTGTCTCTGTGCCCTTTTAAAATTTGATCAGTCTTTCATGCATATGCTTATTTGAAAAAATGTCCTGTGTTACTTATGAGCAAACTGACATAAAATAATCGCAGGCTACTGGTATATTCTGGCTTGTTCTTTGAAGCTGTTTTGAGAGAGAGGGAGGTATGTTTGTGGATTGTAGAGAACTGTCATTCTGGGAAGACAGTATCTGTAGTTGAGATCTAAAGCTGTCCTTGAGTAATCGATGTGCGTTTCACTAGTTGCTCTAATTTCTTAGTGATTGTGAAAAATATCTAATTGCATCCATAGTACGCAGGGAATGTTACCTAACTGTCTTGCTCTGGTTTTGTTTGCACAGTAAACAAGCAAAACTTCTGTGTTCTTTGGCAATGTATTTTGCAGGAAAGCTAAGACTTATGTTTTCAATACATTGCAAATAAGAGCTGCTATACACTACAAACAGTTCTGCATTTGACTCTAACTCAGTGTCCTATGAAAGGGACCTCTGGCATAAAAAAAGACATTACTGAGCACCTAATAATCTCTTACTCATAGGAACTTAGATTGTGCCTTGGTTTAATTATCTTTTGACTTATAAGGTGTCCCACTTGTTAATCAGTCTTCCATATCTATATATTTGTGTCCTCAATGTGCCTGCTCTCAGTCTTTGGCATCAGTTCTGGTATATGTTAATACTGTGTCATTCTAGACCAATTTTACTGAAGCAACTGAGAATTTATACGAAAATATTTGATTACTGTATTGAACAGCATTAAAGCTTTGTTTGTACTTGAAAATCTGAGTTCCCTCACACAAAGCAGACTTGAGAAACCTATTTCTAGGCTGCAAAAGACCCGTCTTTCAGTGATGCAGGCAGAAAGTAAATACCTCCTAAATGTGCACATTTCAAGGCATCTTCCAAAATCTAGAAGGTAGAAGAAAATAGAAGGAGCAGAAAATACAAGTTGCCTGGCTTATGAGTTTAAAAAAAAAAAAAGTATTAGATTTGTTAATGTAAGACCTGTGAACCCAGTAGTTAAACTGGAATGCCGGTAAGGTTTTGCCTTGATACAGAGTTTTCAAAGTGTGACTTAAGTAACATTTAAATAAATACGTTTTCCAGCTGTTAATATTTACTAGCTTTTTTGCTGCAACTAGAGCTTTAATATTAATACCATGTTTTATTTATGTATTTCAGCCGAGTCGAGTTAAAAAGGTTGTGTGAAATATTTACTCGCATGTTTGCTGACCCTCACAGCAAGGTAAGATCACAAAGACTTGGCTCACTCTCTTGCATTACCATGTGTGCACATTTGACATTGTTCCAAGAGGAATGTTTTATATTTCTACCCCTGCCATCTGCCGGGGGAAACTGGCATTTATAAATCCCCTTGATTTTTATCTGTTTTACAATGAAGGAATGTGTCTCAGTCTCCCTTAGGTTGCTAAGAACTGATGATTCTGTGCTTCCCAAGGAGCAACCTAGTGTCTTACAGATGTGAGCTCCTGGAGCGAGGGGTTGGGTTTTATCTGTACTTCTTTAGGGAGTGTCTCGGTGATACAGATTAGAGTGTGGCCCATGAAGGATCAGCCACAGTTCAGCATCCTGGGAACTGGGGCTTATGTATCGTGTCCACCTGGGAGCAGTACAGAGTCTCACCAACATAGTGTTCTGCATCTCAATGACACTTTTTCTTTTTTATAACACTAACCTTTGTAGTTAAATGCCGTGGCATGAATTTAGAAGAAACAGGCTAGGAAATAGGGAGATTGGGTCCATAGGTATGTTCAGACCTGGTGATCTTCCGTTGACTGCTAAGCAGGAGCAGGGAGAGGGGAAAAGGGATTTTCATGCCTTTTCCTGAGGAGGTTTGCTGGTTGAGGGCAACCAGTAATTCTAGGTAAAAACATCTGCTGTTGGGTTAAATATATTTTGAGGAAGAATAAGCTGTAAAAATATCAGTACTTCAGACCCCTTGGTAAACCAGGATTAATAAATGGTTGTCAGGTGGAGATCCCCTAGGCAGGCATAGTGGCGTGTTACAGGTCTTGCTCCACGTCTGCATTTTTGGCCATAATTATAGTCGGGACAAGCTGTTCCAGACTGTCAAGTGTGACAGTTCCTACTGTAAGGTCTTAATGTTTTGGTTCTCAAAGGTTCAGTAAGTCTTGTGGAAGGTGTAGCTATTTGTTTGCAAAATATTTCCAACTTCCAAGTAAGGTGAGGGTTTATTGCACACTGGACTAAGTATGTACTCTGGCAGCGGTGATCTGTCATCTGCATTGCTTTTATAGAATTATTGCTACAAACTCCTTAACGTTACATGTTAAACATATGTAAACATGCACAAACACATTACTTTCATGAGTGAGGAGACTGGAGCTGATCAAAATATATAACGATTTAATCAACTGCTGAGGAGAGATTTTGTTTTAAGAAAATGTAAACTTTCAATGAATGCATCTTTTATCCGTTGACAAACTGCATCTGAACAACCAGCCTTGATCACTATATGTGCTAACGAGTGGTTTGTTTTGTTGCATGGCCTGCTTTGCCGTGGAATTCACAACAGAGAGTAAGTGTATTCTACCCCCCTTCCTTCATTTGTTTCATGTAGTATTTTAATACGACACATTTGAGACGTGTCTTGTCTGAATCCTTCTTTTGAGAGCAATGTAGTCACTAAAATCATTCATTCATGAAATTGTCTATAACAAAATCATCCTGAAACTTCAATTGTAACCCACTCCCCTTTGATTATTTTTATTTAAAGCAGGGTATTACTCTTAGTGACACTTGTTTTGTTTATAGGTCTTCAGCATGTTTCTGGAAACCCTGGTTGATTTCATCATCATTCATAAAGATGACTTGCAGGATTGGCTTTTTGTTCTCCTGACCCAGTTGCTAAAGAAAATGGGAGCGGATTTGCTGGGGTCTGTGCAGGCAAAAGTTCAAAAAGCTCTGGATGTCACCAGGTAGAGTGAGCATTTGAGCCTCGTAGTGCTGTATATTTTGAGGGCTCAGTCCTGATGAATACCAGAATAAAGGAGGACAAAGTTATGTCACGGTATTTCAAGTGTTGAATTAAAAAGGCCTGACTATTTTCTAAATAGGTAACTTCAAAGCATAGCATTTAAATTGCGTAACTGATTAATTTTATTGATTTGCTTTTTTGGTGTGCTTGTGCTTTGATATCAGTTTTCTTTTTGAATATATTTTTGCAGTATTCAGAATATGAGTGGTGCTTTACCACAAAATTCAGAGCATTTTTGATGTGTTCAAACAGCAAATAAAGTAATTTCAAGATAAGATCTTGAATGTTACTGTGATGTGCACACCAATTCTGTAGTCAATGTCCTTTTCTAAGGATGTCCAGCACAGGACACTGTTGCAATAATGTTCAGCTTGTCCTGGAAATGGCATAATTAAGAAAGTAGTAGTAGTAATCCAGGAGAAAATAGAATAGAGGAGGGAAAAAGAGGATTGGAATCAAAACCAGTTATGAACTCTGAGGAAAAGATGAACCAGTCTGCTACTACAGGGAAGGGAACAGAGCATAGCCTGAAATGAAGAAGGAATGGACAGGTGTTCCAAAAATTTCGTAAGTGTACAGAACATAGATAAAGTAAGTGTATAAAGGTATTGATTTAGCAGGTCTTGAATCAATAATCAGCTAATTCTTAGACTTGGAGTTTCTTTGGTTGATGTATAAGAAGAAAAGCAGGATAAGTGCTAAAATCTCTTGTGAAAGCTTTAATGTATCAAGTTAATTTAGTCCTGAAAACTTATGTTGCATTACATTTTTGCCTTTGTTTTCTTTGAACAGAGATTCTTTTCCATTTGATCAACAATTTAACATTTTGATGAGGTTTATTGTAGATCAGACCCAAACACCAAACCTGAAGGTCAGTATCAAAAGCCTTTTCGCTAAAACATCAACATGATTGTCTTAGCTTGCCATGTCAGGTATACCATAAAGCATAGAACTCATGACAAAGATAAATAATTGGAAGTGCCTGCATGATATAGAAATTATATTGGCAACTTTGATTAACTCATTCTTCATTTTAATAAGTCAAAATATCTTTAAAATAGGACCCTACAGCATATTAGGGTAAAGTTTAGACACAGAAAATTCTTCTTCGCCCTGGTCTTGGTGGGAAGAAAACCTAGCTGGACAGAAGGAACCAGATCCAGTCTGAATAGCTGGGATATTGGCTAGCTAGGCCTACTTCAAGTGATTTTTGCACAGATTATGCATAGGAAGTGTAGAGTTTGGAGAAAATAAAAAAAATCAGAGCTTTCTGTTTCTCAGGAGGTTGCTGTTTCAAGGCTGTAGGAACACTGTAAACTCTGGAAGTCATACATATTTATCTTCCAAAGACAGGAATATACAAGATGCCAAATGACTTAAGTGTTCTTTAAATCTCAAAAACTTGGGATCTTTTGACACTGCAGCATCAGGCATTTGGTTTGAGGCCAAAAACTAGGGTTTAGCATCTGGAGCAATAACCACTGGTGGCAACAGCGTGGTGGAGTACTGATTTGCTTATGCAGATGCACAAGCAGACATATGTATTTAAATGCAGTTCTGATATAACATTCCAGACTTCAACTACACAAAATTTATCTGGGTAGAAAGTTGCTCTTGATTTTTGAAACACGACATAGACATGTCACAGGGATGGGTTTTTTTCCCCCAAAGTGACAAAGATCTTGTCAGTCTGTTAGTGGTATCTGTTTATAGTGGGGTAAAATCCATGTTTGCCAGCTCGTGAGATTAACAAATCCTATTTCACTTCTCAGGTGAAAGTTGCTATCCTGAAGTATATCGAGTCCTTGGCAAGACAGATGGATCCAACAGACTTTGTGAACTCTAGTGAGACAAGACTTGCTGTATCTAGAATTATAACTTGGACAACAGAACCAAAGAGTTCAGATGTGAGAAAGGTAAGCCAGGATGATGAAGTATTTGTAGTAGCTATTGTTCTTTCAAAAAAAAAACCTACAAAGAAACCCAAGCCCAAATAACCAAACTCAACAAATAATGGTTATAAAGGTTATTAAAAAATCAGTGGTTAGATTCTAATTTTAAAACATGGATTTTACTTATCTTACTGTCCAAATCAAATTGCCAATCTGGTAAAGGCACATTTCTGAAGCATATTTCATATAATTTTTTTCTAGTAGGTACTTAGCTGTGTGACTTTAACAGCTATTGCTATGCAAAAAAAAAAAATCATAGTTTAAAAATATACTTTTTCTTGAGCAGTCTAGAAATATTGCTAGGTTTTTGTTTATTTAGATTAAGGCTTTGTGCTTTGTAGTCTCAGATGAAATATGGCATGATATATGTGTAATAATATTTTTAAAAGAAAGTAAACAAATCAGTAAGCTGCCAGGGGCTCTCAACTCTTTTCTTCTAAGACCTGTGTGTTTCTCTCAACCTGGAGAAAGTTGACACATTTAGGTCAGGCCTGGGTAATAGTTACCTTGTTCTTTATCTTGCTGTAGATGCAGGTGTCAGGCAAGCTAAAATGCAGTAGGAAGTGATACTCATCTCTCCCAAGAGAAAAATGACACTTAGTTTTATGTACCTTGCACCTGTAACACTATCCAAAATTGCCTTCTCTTCCCAGTCCAGGTGTAGAAATAGATTCCAGTAGGACTTAAAGGCTTGAGATGTAGTTGGATTTAAAAAAAAAAAAACCAAACAAAAAAAAAAACAAACAAAAAACCCCACCAAAACTTTAAGCATTTCAGAAATAAAAATTGTATGGGATTTTTGCACTCTACATGCACTTAAAATCTTGAATTAATACTAATATACTATTTTATAACTTTGGAAATAAGAAAATTATTTTTGTTATTAGTGATAATTTGATTCTAATTAAAAGATCACTGGTTCTTGAAGGTGCTGCAATTGCAGCATTATCTGATAGCTGATACATGGCTTCAAAGAAGCTTTTTGGCTGCATGCTCTTTGCTCTCTGGCATACAGCTGATTGGATCTAGAGAAAAATGTCTCATCCTCTTTTATAAAGACTTTCTGCAGAGATTATTCACACCAGTGTGACTGAAACTTGCTTTTGCAAAATAGTCAGCCTCAGAAAAAAAGGGTAGCTTTAAATCCTGGACTTAGATCTAGAATATGCAGTTCCATCTTGATGCTTCCATGAAAAAAGTCAGCAAGAATTAAACAGGGAAAGAAGCTGCTTCTCTGTTACAGTTCGACTAAACCTCAAGCAGCTTCCTCTGCTGGCAGTCTGCAAGATGGAGTTATAATTAATGTAATTAGAAATATAAATAAAAAGCAACACCTCTGCATACTGCTCAGCAGAAGTAGTATTCCGCCATTAGGGGTCATCATTGCTGCATGCAAAATTGAGTAAAGAGTATCTGCAGCAGCTGGAAAAATTGTCTGTGAAGCTGCAGGATGTGGGGAGCGGGTGTTCACAGTGCGGTGTCCGTCCTTTTCTCTGTTTCAAAGATGTGTGGAGGCTCTGCCAAGACTTCCAGAGAGCTCCACATGAGCAGCGCCTGGGCAAGTTCCTTGGGGGCTGATAAGAGATTATTGAATCTGAATTCTTTTTGTTAAACCTGCACGTGACTTGGGTTTGCTGCTGGTGCCTGTAGCTTTCAAATAAATTATCACACAGTTAAGCTAATTTAGGTTACTGAAAATGAATGCCCAGGTGATCTTTATTTCATCATACAGTTGCTATACTATGATTTTATTAAGAATGTAGTACAAACCATGAGCTGTAGAAGAAACTCTCCAGCAAAGGATTTGTAAGCAATCATTGGCCATTATTTCTGTCAGGACTGTAGTTAACAGACTAATAAATTCATTATGCAGTAATGAACTGGATTACCAAGGGCCAACCCAGACAGGTGGAATGTTCTGAAGAACACAAAATTGTCCTCCCTTTTTGGAGGCTATGACCTGGGGGGGAAACGAGGTACCTTTTTATATCAAGGTAATTCATTTAAGGATTGAAGATTCAACCCTTGTGGAAGCCTTATAGTGGCTTTCAAGATCTGGAGTTTTCCAAGTGCAAAGCAGACCATGCATTATGAACATCAGCACAACCTAAAAATGGAGACAGCAGTTGAGGCTATGGGGGAGAACGAGAAGAACCAATTCAGTGTTCAAATGATTGAAGTACTGCAAGAGGCCTGTAAAGAGGATAAAAGAAGGTAATTTTTCAGTAGAGTCTGGGTTTGAGACCACCGGTGGAATTGGCTCAGCTCCTGCAAGCTGACAAGAGCACACTTTGATTTTGGTACCGAGGAGCCTTGGTTGGTGTAGTGCAGCCCCTGTGTGCTACTGCACCTGCCTCAGTGGAACAGCGATGCTGATGCTCAAACGGTCATGGAGACAGGGACTATTTCCCCCCGAAGATGTAGTCCCGCAGCCAGTGTGGTTCTCACCCAGATCTGAGTTGCTGAATGCTACCTTAATGCAAGTAACATCTGTGGGTGCGATGACTGTGCTGTACTGTGGCTGGGTTTTACCTTTGAGCAAGGTAAAACAAGCTTGTTCATGCTGGTGGTGAAGTATATAAATGACCTCTGTCAGTTCAGGAACTTAGGTGGTTACTGTGTGCACGTGGCAATTAGTCACGCAGATCTGATCCTGTGGTAGCAATCAAGGGATCTGTTTGAGAAATGGGTTATGTTTTCAGTCAATAGTGAGATTATCCTTTTATCAGGGATCATCTGCCCATTGGTACTGTTCACTCTGTGATGGTCACGGAGGTCCCAGCCCTGCAGTGTTAAGTCAGTGGAGAAAAATAGAACAGAAAGTGTCATTTAGTCCAAAACTCTTTTTCAAAATGAATAATGCAGCTTTTATTAATAAAGCTTGCGTATTCTTATGCTGACTACTTAAGCACACTTAATGAGCACACTTAACATGCCTGATGCCCGACTTGAACTACAGATCATGTTTTATAGCTAGTGAAATCAGAAAAGATGCTGTTGTGCATAAAACGGTTTACATTTGTGTATGGAATGTTATCTGTAGCTAAACATAAGTTTTCTTATCATAAGAAAAGCATGGTGTACTTTGAGGAACGTACAGTTGATATTACAGTGTCATTGACAAAGTGCCGTGATTCCCTCGCAGGGCAGAAACCATTTGAGCTGATGATAGTAGCTGTGAACTATGTACAGTCAAAATTATTGTCAAGCTTTATGTGTAAAATAAAGTGATCTGCAGTGTATTACAGGTAAATATTTGTCTTGCTTTAAAGATTGTTAGTACTTACGGGTGTTCACCCTCCATTCAGGTTAAGATTTACTTCCTGCAAGCAGTGCTAGAAGAAAGGTGAAAGGCATTTGTTGTCCATGCTGAACAAAAGCCATTGGGAAGGTTTGCATGGAGACCTGGATGGAATGCGGTTCCAGTGCAAGGAGAGCACCTGTTAGCAATTTCTGCACCTACAGCCCGCTGGCTGCTTTTTCCCCAAGCAGAATATATCAATGGGCAGGGCACAGATTAGGATTTCAGATAATTCAGCTCTAATTTTGATTGCAGTAGCATCGAACCTTGTGCAATGCACTTGACTTTCTTCTGCTTTGGTTCATTCTGCTTTGTAATAGGGTGTCAATTCTGATTATTTTATTTTATTTTTCCATCTCTGGAAATTAAGATTTGATGAAATCATTTTACAAAAGCCATTTAATTACCACAGAGAAAAGTAACACAATGGCAATGCAAATACTGTGATGACTGGTCTGAGGACATTAAGTCAGTCCCTTCACCATGTTATCACTAATATTGCCAGCAAAGTTATTGTGTAAGCCTTACGTAGGTAAAGTGCTTATTGAATTTGGATGACAGGCTTGGACTGTGTGTGGGAAAATACCTTGATCTTGGAAAAGAGCCATGAGTTTGAGAATGGAAATGAGAATGAGGCTTCTGATTTGACTGTGGCCACAGCCTAAAGAAGCCTCATATCCAAGGCTTAGGTGAATGGAAAATTTTATTAAACACAGGTGCAGCATTTGAGGGGGTGGAGTCATCTCTGTGGGCATACAGGACCTTAGTGTGCAGGAGGAGCTCGTACACCTTGTAAGGTGAAGGGCCAGTGACATTGCCTACCATTTTGTTAATCAGCCAAGCTCTGGTCTTAACGATAAATAACAACATCTGTATTGCCTGATCATCATTTAGACTACTAATCTTGGAGGAGAAGGAATTTTTCCTTTGTGCCAGATATCCTGTCTGGCTTCTCTGTTGATAAAACATTCCTACAGTCATTTTATTTTACAAGCCTGAATGCATTTTTACACATTATGGGCAGCCTCATACCATGTGTATATCATGTTCTGCCTTCAACTTGTGGAACTGGGAAAACTTTTTCTTTTAACAATCTTGCTCATTACTGAGTTTGGCCAAGCTGCCCTTGAATACAGACAGTGGGTGGGACTTGGTAGGAAACTAGAACCGTTGCAATGAATCAAAAAGCTGAGGAGGGTGCTTGTGTTACTGTGATTTGCATGAAGATGAAGTCCCCCTCAGACTACCTAGGGATAGGGCCCTCCTTGGATTGGCTCTACAGATTTGCAGGTGAAGTTTAGAAGAATCTGAAGGAAAAAAGTTGGGGATCATTTTTTTTTTTTCCCTAAAACTGCTTAATCGAGAAACTGTTTCTCAACTATACCTCAAGATGATGAAGATTGCAGAGAGAAAGCTGCAGGTCAACAACTTCTTCATATGCTCAGACAGGCAATGAAGATGTATTTATTTCTTTAACTAGTAGTCCTAGATGTCATTTGTTGAGAAATATATGACATTCCTTGTCACTTTGATAAGGAAAACGTATTTATCAATATAGCCCAGAGCAAGTTTGGATAAAATATTGCTGTGATGTCTGTAGGAGGACCAGTGACAGACAAGAAAGGAAACACTGCAAAGGAAATGAAGTTGGGTTCATTTGCAATGTGATGCCATGAGACCTCTCGAATCTTTCCTGGAGCTTTAATTTTCCATCTGGCATCAGGCAGATTTGAGCAACTCTGTGACAGAAGCTTCACTGTAAAAGCACTCCCAAAGACTCTCTGAGCTGCAATGGCATCGTTCATCTTTACTGGTGTTAGGCAATAAGCACTGTTGGTCATGGCCTGTTACAGTAGCAGTGGCAGAGAGGATATTTGCAAAAATGCTTTTAAATGGCAAATTGTTTTAATATTCTCTAGTCGGAGGCCCTTCCCTTCCTGTTTCAGAGGTTTCTCTAACACTCTTGGCAGTCATTATTCCTATACCAGCTTTGTGCATCTCATGGACTCCATGAAAAGCCAAGTTACCTGAGAACCAAGCCTTAGTGTGTCATTTCAGTCTTACGGAGCCTTAAATAGGACTGTGTCCATACTGGTGAGGTCAGCCTTTTAGACAAAGGATATTACTAAAGAAGTCAAACTCTGCCTAAATGCCCAGAGGAACTTGTTTCAGGTATTTAAACATAGTTGGTGTTAGGAAAAATAGTGTAATACATCAAAAATGGCACCTGGTGGACTTCAGTGTTTGCTTGATTTAATGCTATTAGTACAAAAAGGACCTTTGTGTCCTAGCTGTGTTTTCAAAATAGTAGCTGTCATTTTCTGTTTGTTTTGAATTTGATGCTAGAGAGCTATTGGAGCCCAAATGTTTTTAGTGTACGCAGTGTAAGGAAAATGGGTTTTCCCAACATTAGTGACCAGAAAATCATCATGTGCTTGTTGGAAACATGGTGCTGGAGTCAATTTCCTTAAAATTAATCTCTTCTCTTTATGCAGCCTTCTAAGTATCCTTTGGGTTGAAAGCAGTTCGTAATATAAGCACATTTTCTTAGTTTGCTGAAACAGTAAGAGCTAGTGCATGATAATATAAGAAGAAATTGCTTCACAGAATGTGTATACTCATGCTTATATTATGTGTCTGTGCATAATATGTTTGTGTATGTGTGCTATTTATATAAATACACACAAACATACATAAGAATAGGTGACGTACCTATTTTGAAAATTGAGATTAGAGGTGATATTTACATGATGCATTGTAGAGACACCCATTAAATAGACCATAGGCTGTTTTCTGTGCACTATGATGGATGTCTGCCATATTTACTCTAGCATTTTGAAACTCTGTACAGATTAAAGTGCACGTTTTCATTACAAACCCTCTCTTACTTCAGTAGTTTATTTTCTTCTTTAGTTTATACATATTAACTTCCCCCTCAGAAATCAGACTTATAACAGAGTTTATAATAGAAGTTTCTCAATTGTTAATGAAATGTAACCATTGTTTCTAGTCTTCAAACCTGTTTTTGCAACAAATGCCATTTTCTAAGGGGCAAAGTTACTCAGAGTAGCCTTCATCAGCTTGACTTCTGGGGTAACATGAGACTCTCCAGAAATAATGACCATTTTTGCCATGGTCTTTGTTGTGCCCAAGTCACAAAACAGCACACATCAGGAGTTGTAATTCATGATAGAAGAGTAATCCGAATATGTGATGATTCAGTGCTGCATAGTTTTTGCTGGCACTTATTTGAGATGCCTTTGACAAATGTAATGGAATTGTCCCATGATTTGTAAAAGCCTTTCATGATATATTAAGTGTGTGCTGTATATAAAACACAATAGCAATGTGGATTTAATCTGCACGTGAGTTCTGTATTTAAATCTGTTAAACAAATTCTTCCTTTTCAGGATGTGGATGTAAACAGCATATTCTAATAGAAGTCTTTGGGGAAAACTGTTTAAAAACTTGTGCTCAAGCTAACAAGCTTGGATTACGTATGAACTGATGAAGCCATTGTGCTTCATATTACCATATCAGTAATGGGGGTGTCCATGCTCATCTGATTCTAGACCTGAAAAGGGAACAAGCAGGAGGTTTGGTAGACAGTCTGTAGCTTATTGCCAGCTAACTTAATTGTGTGCTGGAAAGTACACTCAAATAACACTTTTTTTAGAGCCTGCAAGCACTCTCAGTAGATGTGCATTAACTCATTTAACATCAGCTATGCTCATCGGAAAATCGAAGTGTTGCCCAATGCTGATGTGTGCTAATATAAGCTGCCTGATGTGTCACTGCTGCCTCTCAATCTCAGGGGATCTATATTTGATCTGCAGTTCAGTATAAGTCAAAGTGACATAAAAGAGAGAGCAAGCTTCTCCGTTCCAGTGTGCCTCAGGTCATTAAAACTACGTTGACCTTAGACTGGACGGTGACAAAAATGATGCACAGAGACTTTTGATTATGTTTATCAAAAGTGAGTAGATGTTAGTGTGGATCTTCCCCAGACCAGTCGCATGATAAAAGGCATTTGTAGACAGTGTTGGTCTATCAGACTGATGACCAGACTGGAGTCTGGAATTTGCAAGTTCTTAACTGCTTCTTCCTCTGCACTTAGAGAGGGGGAGAATAAGGTATGGGCAGATGCAAACGCCTGTTCCCCTACTCCTGCCCAGATGAACGTGTCATCTCAGTGCAGCACTGCCCAGGCTCTACACCTCACCTCAGCAGAGGCTTTCAGGTGGTTAGGGAGGCCATCAGGAGGTTGCCAAAGCAAAGCTTCATAGGAGAGTTACAGGACCTGTAAGGCTGGAAATTGTGTCTGAATTTAATTTTTTGAGCCAGTGCTGCCCTCTGCTGAAAGGAATGCTCTTCTGGTTAACTCAAATATTGATGCTTTTTGTTTCTTGAAATTAAGCAAGCAACTGATTAAAACTCTTCTGCAAAAAGATAGCATGTTTAGATGATTTAGTTGAAATCTATGCTTTCTCTAAATAATATCAACTTCCCTGTTTGTCAAACCCAGGCCATGCATAGTTGGGTGGGTGAGGATTTGCCAGCTAGGACAACAGCTTCCTCAGGCCCTGGTGAAGGAAACTTGGAAGAGAAATGTAAACAGGTAGACTAAAAGCTGTGTGCACTAATCACACTAATCTTGTTTGCAGTCCCAATTCAAGTGTCTAGTTGTGTAAAGAGACCTTGACTGGGAGCCTGAAAAAAGCGTGTCTGTCTGTGAAGTAATTTTTTTTGGCTTTGGTGTGCTTTTCTGTTAACTCTTGTGTTGTAGTCCCTTGTAAGCAATCAGGGTGAGGTCTTCTGCTTTTATGGAGCTGCCAGTGATGTGAGCCTGTTGCCAGTAGAAGTTTGAGGAACGTGAAAACTGCTTTCATTATAGCTCAGGCAACTAGCTGCTTATTCTGCTTAGTCTATTGGACCAGCTGCAGCAGCAATCAAAAGGCAGGTGCTTGCATTAAGGTCACTGGCCACATTTCCTCTCTAAAATCAATAGATATTTCCAGTTAGCCTTGATCTTTTTGCTTAATGAGCCCAAACCATTTCAAAGAGACTTTATTATAATTCAGCCAAATTACAGAGATTATCAATTTTGACAAATCTGGACAATACCCACTGTCTAGATGAAAACAAAACCCAAAAGATGCTAAAGCATTTGTGTCCCTTTAGCAGCTGACGCTGTTGGACACCATGAATCACGTTGATCTAAGCGTGAAACTTTGGGAACTGCTACCAGTTTGTGGAACCTGATCCCTCGCTTTATTGTTGTAAGGAAAATAAGGATGTTAAATAAGCCATCCTTTGCAAATGATTCAAGAACCTGACATGGAGCCAGACCCCCTCACCAGCATAGTCAGGCTCTGAAGTCACTGGAGTTCCTCCAGCTCAAGCCAGCAGAGAACTGCTTCATTAAGATTAGATAATCTAGGATCTACGTTATATGTCACTGAAAGGAGATAGATTAGTGTTCCACACTAATGGTACAGGGACAAAAAGGCAAGGGAAAATACAGATATTGCTCTTTCTTCAAACTATATATCATCAAGCTCGGGTGTTGCATGGAGAATGTTTGTACATTGTGTATAGAAATAAGTTTGTTATTGTTTGTTTTAAATTTATCTACTCCTTGAGTAATCTAATGAAACAAGGGCCAAGATTTTCAGAAATGACCAGTGATTCTGAGATCATAAAAATGTCCTCTGGTTCATCACAAGCTGAAAATCCACAGATTTAAAACTCTTAGAAACATTGTCTATAAAATATGTCCTTTGGCTACAAAAATAAAACTCACAGGACTATCAAGTGTGTCCATATCTATTAGACAGGTGTAGTGCTCCTGATGCTCTTCATTATTGAAATAAAATTAACTGTATTAAACTGGAAAGTATTACAAGAGGGAAACCTGGAGCATGTTATGAATGTGATTTCAAGCTAGCATAGGCCTTTAAGCTTTTGAGGTTAGTGGTTACAGTGTTCTTGACTTTATGGTGGACCAGGACCTCTGTGTGTGAAATTTTAGGTAGGAAATCATGGCTGAACTTCAGGCTTTTACCTGAAATAAACCTAGAAGTGCAGTTGGACTGCAAAGGACTATTTAAAGAGAACACAGCCAAGGTTAACCCACGTATCTCCAGTGTTGCTTTTGAGAGTTTTACTGGAGCACCATTCCCAGGCTGTAGTAGTACTTGGCTTTATACAGAAAGCATGGACTATAGGTCTGCTTTCTCTCAGGCCACATAAGACTGTAAGCATTGAGCACCCGTTCAGTGCTTCATTCAAAGCCCAATGCTTTTTTGCCGGCAACAGTAAAGCTACTGAAGAGCGCCGGGTGCACAGAATACTGGCAGATACTCCTGAAAACAAGCTATATTCTGTGCAGAGAGAGACAGTGGACACAGTCCTGTTTTCATTAAAGCCAAAACAAACAAAAAAAAAAAGGAACAAAATTAAAGTGCATCTTAGATGTCTCTGGCATACAAGAAAGGTACATCCAGAATCTCACATCATAGAGTGTGTGCACTCTGGGGCACCTTTTGCTCTATTTACTTATGAGGTGTCCAAGAATGACCTTATTTCTAACCAATTGATGAGAGAGATGTGGGACAAAGGTATCTGAAATCCTTTCCCACCTTACTGTACCTTGAGCAGCTCTTTACTTTCCAGTTGGTATCTCCAGATACTCCAGTCTCTGAGCAGTCTCTCAACCTGTGAACCTTGTTGATTGATTTTGCTATTTGTTTTGATCTTAACGAATATGGGATCTGCTTGTTCTGACACAGAAGATCCGCATGTCCATTTCCTAACCATCGGGGATATGCATGCCATTCACAAATGGGAGTGAACTTTGGCATGACTTGTAACCTTGTATTCAGCTCAACATGCTGATTGTTTTCCTGAGATCTCTTGTTTGCAGTAATATTTTTATTACAGAAAGTACTATGCTGGTGAAAACTTAAAAGTTCTTGGATCAAAATGGAACAGAAATACATCCTTGTTGGATACCAGGCAGGCTTCACGGCAGAGTTGCCCAAAACTTCACGTCAGAGGAGGAGGGTAGAGTATGGAGTTAAGAAAGCCACGGGGACAATTATCTCCCCATTTCTTTCACCCTTAGATCTTTAGTATGAAGTGAATAATGATACACTGTGTTTCTGTTGAAGTCAGTGAGAGCCTTGGCAGGAGGCTGCATGATCCATCTGGAACGAAGAGTCTGAAGACTGTTGCTCGCTGCAGTCCTTGGAAGCCTGTTGAGTGTTTTGTGCCTCAGTTTCTCTGTTGGCCTTATGAGAAGGATGTTACTTACCCAGCTTTTGTGGGTAGAAAATGTTTTTCTCTAAAAAGCTGTGTTACTGCAAGTTTGGGCTGGTGAGCAGAAGGAACAGCACAGCTTGAATTGCAATTTGAACAATGCAACTGAAAAAATTAGGTACTTTGATTCCCCTCCTCTATGAAAGGGTTTTGTCTACCCAACTTCATCACCTGCTAATGGGTTCCACTTCGCAGGGAACTGCAGATACACTTAATTACCACAACTTTACAAATACAGTATTAAAAACTCTTTCTTTGACTCAATGAGAACAATGAATGTGCAGTTATTGCCACAGCAGGAAATTATATTTTGACCCTCTTTACAGTTCTTTTCATTTTTAGGATGTTTTAGGAAGTTCCCAAAATGGTCGGGCACATGTATCTGCTCTTCCTAAGTCTGTAGCTGTTCCAATATAAGAGCATATGCAGCTTTGCTTCTTACTTTGTGAGCCTAAGCTGCTGCTTTGTATCCCAATATGTATTTGGAAGATTGGCCTGTCAATCAATACACCCCCGCTGGAGAAGGTGGTGCTGCAGACCATCAGAGGTCCTCTATCATTGCTTCAATTTTATTGTTCTTTTAATATTTTTTTTAAAAATTTTTTGTATATTTTCAAGGCAAAGGCAGGGGAATTAAAAAAAAAAAATTAGAATTGGTGCAATCCATGTGTGTTTTATGCTGCTGGTGAAGTCCAGTTAAGGACACGTGATGTTAATAACTCTTGCAGCTCAGCACTCTGTGATTTATTCTGCTTCCATTCCCATTTGATTCGATTGTTGTAGTTCAGAATAAGCAGAGCTGTATATCTTTTAATGGAATTAGTGGAGATCCTGTTCTGGCAGCTCGCCTTCCAGGCAGATGGGGCAAACCCTGTCCAGAGAAAGTAATGGTAAAATTCTTCATTGTTTGTGGTACCCTGGTTTCATTTATTAAAGTTAGGGAATCTGGTGGGGTTTAGCCTGTCCATGGCTGAGAGAAAAGTGGTTCTCACCATTCCAGTAGATCTTCCCCTTGGGATGGAGTCTTCTGTTGCTGAAACAGCCTCATTAGTGAGACTTGCAAGGAGGGGTGGGAAAACAGAAGCAGGGATTGTCCATTTGCTGAAACAAAGTTACTCAGATCCTTATGAAGAAAAACAGACTGGATGGAAGGAGAACTAGTCCCATTTGTACTTAAAATAGAAAGCATGGGAATGACAGATTGCAGTCCTAGATTCTTCATGCTTATCTGAGCATCTGGCTTTGTTTGTTTCCTGTACGTTTTTGCAGTAACTTGTTCAATTGAAACATGTGCTGGACAGGGTAAGATTTTTCTCGCAAGCTGTGAATAGCCATACACGTCACATCTGAGAAGTTAATGATATAAATACAAAAGTATATTGTAAGCTCTAAGAACTAAAAAGTTAACTATAGCAATTAGCGATTACTTCTGACAGATCACAAGGAATATGTCAAACATTTGTCTAGTATGGGAGTTGTCTCTTTGACCATCCTTTACCATAAGGATCATTACAAACAGAATGCAACCTTTTTTTCAAAGAATAAAAACTGATGGTCTTTTCTTTTTTCTTTATTCTTTTCAGGCAGCACAAATAGTCCTGATTTCTCTCTTCGAATTGAACACTCCTGAGTTTACCATGTTACTTGGTGCCTTGCCAAAAACATTCCAGGATGGTGCTACCAAGCTCCTGCACAACCACCTCAAGAACTCCAGTAACACCAGTGTGGTGAGAGGCCCTTGTCCTTGCAAACAGCAGATCCCCAATGACAGCAGCTCATTGATAAGCTATAGCAGATGTTCAGCATTAGGAATTATCTGTTGTCTTGAAGCAATATGGCAACGGAGGCTTCTGTTTGATGTTGCTTTTATAGGGACTGTTAAAAAAACCACCTCAGTTATTTTTAAATTTAATATAGTCATAAAACAGTACAGATTTAAAAAGAAACAAAATAATTACTTGAGAAGTGCATGAAAGTTGTTGGGGTTTGTGCTTTTAAGTTGGTGGTGCTTTTGAAAATCCTGCCAGTAATGACCTTTTGGCTAAAACAGATCCTGATATTACAGATTTTCTGGGTTTACCATTGCTATTGAAATCAGTTTAATAACAGATATGTTGTCTACTGAGAAGCTTGCAGGAGCTTTGATGCAACCTACAAGGTCTCCTCAGTCTATGCTTATGTGTTACCTTATGTATTGGTTTTACAGGAAACACTTACGTTATTTTTATTTCTCTGCAGAAATTAGTTAGTAGAGGATTTAAGTGTGTTTCTAAACTTCTTTTACCCCCAGAGCAGCAAGGATTAGGGTATTTCTTGCCTTTTTTATGTGGAAATCTTGTGAAACTTGCTGAAATTTGAACCTTCCCATCTTTGCACTTCTACTACTTTGGACAAGCAGACCTTTGTATAAGCTAGTACTGCAACATTAGCCTTCCCAGCAAATGGTCTGGGTTCTCTAGGACATTTGACTTCGTGCAAAGAAAGCCAGAATTAGAAGCAATTCCTCCTCATTTTGCCGTGTAGAAATGATTGTGTAGGCCAGTGGAAAAATGGGAAGTTAGATTGCTTACTTATGCTCATAGCGAGCACAATCAGAATGCTTTAGACAATGTGGAAAATAGCTGCATAATTAAATTGCTGAATTGCCAGGGTAAAGTTCTGCATAGTTTAGGGCCTGACAAAAAGTGTCTGAGAAGCTGGGTAGCATGGTGGATTGACAAACAGTTTCTCTGGCAATATTTGCAGGCTCTATGTGTCGCATAGTTAAAATTTCAGGTACTGTGGACTGTAGGAAAGTGCACGTGTGCTTTCTTTATCCTCAGAGCGGTACATTCAATAACATACTGATGACTACATGAACCTTGGCTGCAGACTTTTAGGTGAAGAGCCAGAACCAAAATGGCACGAAACTTGTCTGGTGCAAACAAAGGCAATATTTGGACCTGTTGTTGTGTGCTTCTGGCTGTGCATTGTAACATGTTGCTAATCCCTGTCTTCCTGCTTCTGTGTCAGGGCTCCCCCAGCAATACCCTTGGTCGGACTCCTTCCCGGCACTCCAGCAGCAGAACCAGCCCCTTAACTTCACCTACCAACTGTTCCCATGGTGGATTGTCTCCAAGGTAATGTGGCAGGCTAATTAAACCACTTGGAAAATATTAAAGGATTTCAACACTGAGTGTGCACTTGCAGAATATGACTCACTTTGAAAGCAAAATAAAGACGTGATAATGTCTTTGAACATGATAATATGTGATTGGCGATGGTTGTTACAGGCCTCGTGTTATCTGTCTAATCTTAGTGTCTGTTCTTATAATACTCATTTTCTTTCATAACTAGGCCTTCTCCAGAGTCACATTTGTGGGTTCAATAACGTAATATTAAATGGCAGCATTAGAAATTAGTCTCGTTGAGGTTGCATATATCACAAACTATATGACGACTTTCAGGTCAAGGTTTTCAGATTGTCTTTTAGGTGTGCCCTTGTGATCAGTAATTCATCTGACTGTAGCACACTGCTTGTGCTGCTGTGAGAAGTACTCAATCTCCTGTTCCCCTCTTATGCTTTGTAAGGATGCAGAACAAGCAGAGGTGGGGACTGTTTCAATGCTGAACAACCTCCCAAATCTCCCTTCTCAACAGCAGAATAGTGGCTTGATTTTCTGGGCAGCAGATCTGTTGCAGCCAGCTGTTTTGCTGAAGCTGCAGTTGCTACTCCAAAACCTTTTATTGAGCAAACATAGACTCTTGGATATTGGGAGTGTACATGTTTCATATAATAAAACCTTATAGCAGAGGACATAGGAATTTGTGGTATGCTCAGGCACCATAGAAATATTGTAGGAAAGTGTTAGGTTATATTAGGAAAATATCGGACCTGGTCAAGCTTTAATCCATGCTGGGAAAGCTTAAAAGCTGCTGCTCTTGTCTGCCTGTCCTCTCCATGAGAGGTCACTTCCCTTAGTCCTTGGAAGAGACAGAATGAAACATGTTGGCTGAGGGCTGCAGTTCATAGACCAGCGTAGTAATTTACACTGAAATCTATTGATCAACCCTGTTGTGACTTGCTAAACTCTGTCTGGAGGGATGCTTAGACGTATGAGTTCCCCTGTGTCAGGAAAAACGGAGGTTTTTAGTCTTTACTGAGCCTTCAATACTAATTCCAGCAGCATATGAGGAGCCCATGGGGTTTCCTGGGAAAATATTGGATATCTAAATACATCTTTGTGACCCCTAAAGGCACTGTAATCCAAAACTAGACTGAGAGGTTGCGAGCCAAGGTCAAGTTGCCTAGTGTGAGGTTTTTTCAACAAAGGTTCTATTAAGAAATGAAGTGGTAGAGTTTCAGGGGAGTGGTTCCAAATATGTTACTTCCTTTTTAACTAGTTTAAGCATTGTTGCCCTGCTGATTTGTGTCATAGGCAATTATAAACTGAGATCTATCTCCCTGTGGCTATGTTAGGGCTTTGCTGGCCATGTTTGCATATGGCACTTATTATTTTTATTTTTTTTTAAATCCTTTTACCATGATTTTGGGGTTTTGCCATTAGGACATAACTGTGTTTTGCCACTTCACTCACAGCTTTTCATCTTGTCTTTGCATTCTTCTCACCTTTTGATGTCAAGATACACATACCAAAATATTGATTAAAGCATTCATCATACATGTAATACTTTGTTGCTGTTGGTTTCTAGTATTTTGGATTTAGGAACTGAGGTTTTTTTCCAATGTGTTATATCCTCAAGGAATAGTTAGAGAGGGTACATAATTCCAGAGCATTCTGCCATGCACTGGCCAGGACCAAAACTGCCACTAATGCAGTGACCCAGGAATTTCCTTTAGAAGACAATCATTCCTTCAATTTTCTACAGAGTTCTTGAAGATGTTGTTCCAAAAACTTAGGTGTCTTGTTGAGAAATGTGTCCTATCCCCTTGCTGGATTTAGTTATTTGACTGATGTGTAAAAGTTACTATTCTATAACAGATGAAGGTGGAAGCTGCTGTAAAAGCCTTTTAAGATACTCGGGGGACAAGTTCTACTTTTTTTTTGGCAAATGGCCTCTGAGCAGTAACGGTAGCTGCAGATTTTTACCATTTGTAGAAAAGGTGGTGGCGAGTTCTGTGAATCAGTGGCAGTAGCTTCTGATGCTCTGCTGGACTGCATCCTTCTTGCAAATGTCTTGTGCAGCACAGTTTGAGCATTGACCTGACTTGCAGAACAAGGGAGAATTTAGCTCTGTTTCTGAAGAGTACATGTGGTCATCCTTCTCTCAGAAAAAAAGGCTTTGGAAAATGTGCTAATAGATGATGGGAAGTAGGGTGCACTGCAGTGTTGCAGTTCTGTGCATGTTTCCATTACAAATGCTTGTCATTTGCTATTCATCAGTGGTGTAAAATGTCACTTTTCTTTCTACAAACTTAGAAAACCAGCAGACTCGAGTCATCCTGATAGCAAGGTAAAAGGATACAGAGTCCCACAGTTCCTCTGTGTAGCCCTCCTCTGAAACTAGGCTTGGCTTTACATTTATATGGGACCCATTGCCCAAAGGGTTGTACCAAGGCTGTGTATGCCCATTGCTTCCTGGGTGCTCCATGTGGGCCCCCTGCTTACCTTGTCCGTGTCTGTGTCTCGTACAGGCAGCCTGAGCACAGTCAGTTGAAGGATTATCTCCAGTTCTTAATCCCAGGTTTTGTTTTGAAGATTATACTTTCCTTTGAATTTTGTCTTGATGTACAGATTGGTGGAGTCCTATCTAGAGACGTATGTGTCTTTGCGGCTGGGAAATGTGTAACAAGGATAGTTTTGGTTCCTGTAGGAATATAGAAATGCTGATAAGCATAGCTGCTCTCTCATATTCCTAATGGTTTGTGGACAATATCTTCAATATTAATCAGAAAAGCTTTGTTGACGTGGACTTTCTATGGTATGTATGTATGCCATTGCCCTTAGGTCACATTACTTCTCCCATATTATTGTCATCACAGTTGAATTCCAGATGACTGATTTATTTTTTTTTTTTTGAGATTATTTTGTGTATATATTTGTGTGTACCTGTATTTGAGGTCTCTGGATAGATTTTGAATGATTTGGTTGAACTGGACTTTGCTGATGCAAACAACTAATGTGTCTTTCCAGGTAATAACATCTGTTTAACTATCACCTGATGGTAGTGCCTTCAGAAGGATAACATGCTTTTGGGGCCTTGGGCAGAGTCCTTCTTTCTGGTTTTATTTGCTCCATCCAATTCTGCTTCATGATCACTAGAATGCATCCACTGCATCTGTGTTACTTCTGCATTTGTACCTACCTTTTTTGTCTCCACACTTTCAGTTTCTGGGAAGAGGAGTTATGGAGGAAAGAGATCTTTTCTGAAGAAGAAAAGCAGGGCAGGGCACTTGGGAAGACTGAAAATAATAAGAAACCCCCCCAGACTTCTGACTAAGAGGGAAGAATGTTTCCTGGGCAATGCTCAGATGAATGGCTTGAGTTTGTGTCGGACAGAGAAAATTTTCTGCTATTTAGTAAATAGCGTAGTATGACAAAAAAGAAATTACTAGTTGTAAAGTCCTCCAGTGAAAAAAAATACTGTTCTGAATGGCAAATGAATTTCTGTAAACTCAGATATTATATTCAACTTGTGAATTTTCACCTAGATTTCTCTAGGAATATTGAAAGAAGTATCAAATGAATAGGTTTGCCATGCTGTTTCTGCCTTTATTAGTAGCCCAGAAACCTGTGTTTAGTTCCAGTGATGAAAAATACCCCACCAAATTTAGTCCCTCAAAGATCTTTAGAGGAAATGCTACAGGAAATAAAATGCTAACAATTTTATTTGGGTATATACGTTTATGAACTTATTTTTTCATTGACAATAGAAAAGACCATTAAAAATAAAATTTGACAGTTTCATTGTGAAGTTGAGCAAGGTATGGAAAAAGACTTAAAATAAGTCACCCACCTTATACAATAAGGATAAGCCAGCGTTGTTTGGTGGCCTGTTTGCAGGTAGGTGACACCTGAGCTGTGAGACTTGTGATCAGCAGTCTGGCTGTCTGGTGTATTTCCATAATAGTTGCATGTAATAGTCTGTGGGTTTTGATTACTGGTTAATGACTTAATTTCTTGGCACCACTCTTTAGAGGAGTTTTCAACTGGCTTTGCTGCTGTTTGCACTGGAGCAACTTTGACTTATTTGCCCTATGTGATCTTGCAGAGTCTTTCACTTGCGTATACACAGATGTAAATTTCTGAGACAGCATACTTAATAGAAACAAAGTGGTGTCCTGAATACTCCACCAGCTCAAGCATCTATATTCTCCTCTAGAAGATAATTTTGAAAAATCCATGTACCATAAAGGGAACAGGACAAAAGCAAAGGTTGGATGAATTGGTACAGGGATGGATGCCTTGACCCAAGGGCACAGAATCAAACAGTAACCAAGAGGGGCTTGTGGAAGTTTGATGAGAGATCCAAATCAACTTAGAGACTGGTTTCATCCAGTCTTTCCAGGTTTGTTAGCAGAGACCTGGGCCAAGTCCCTAATTTACCTGATGTGTATACACTCTAGACTGACTTTCACTTGCTGCATATTTGGGATCATTTTGAATCTGCTGAAATAGGATGAGATCTTAAGCCCTGCAAAGGTGTGATGATTGTGTAGGGCCTGATTGCAGGCTCTTATAGAGGCACCAGGAGCCAAACTTGACAAGCTGTCTTTGGGTGTCTGATAAAAAAATTGACTCCAACTTTCCTTTCTTCCACGGAAATCCTTTTGCTTACAAATACCTGCTTAAGAGTTTGAACACAGATGTGTGGTCAGGGATTGTTCACTTAAAGCATTTTAACAGATGTTTATAAAGGTTCTATCCATTTGTACAATTTACTGGTTAGTACCAGCAGGGACTGTTTTTCTGTGAATTTAGAAATAAAAGTGGAAATGAATAATAGAGGCCAATAGAGGCCCAATTACTTAGGGGGCTCAATGGAGTATTCTTGTTTAATTTTGTTTCTATTAATTTTTTTTCTCTCTCTCCAAGGCAGCATAACAGCACTAAACCACTCAGATTATAGTTTCTTTGTTTGTTTTTTTTTTTCCTCCCTCTCCTTTCTCTGTTTTTTCTCTCTTTTGTTTCTCCTCTGATTGCGGCAGTCGGTTCTGGGGTTGGAGTGCAGACGGGCTGTCGAAGCACCCACCTCCCCTTTCTCAGCCTAACTCCATCCCCACTGCTCCTTCCCACAAGACTTTCAGACGCTCTTACTCTCCCAGGTAACAAGCTACCTGTTAAACCAACTTGTCTGAGGTGTCACAGTATTATTTACCTTTCGCACCGTGGGATTTGTTCAAACGTGGGAAATGATTTGCAGAGGCTTTGGTTGGAAAAGAAAAAGGGGTGACAATAGCTTTCAGAGAGCAGAGGTGGCAGGTAGCCGCTTGCTCGCTGCTTGGGGAAGACCCAGCCTGCAAGTGGGGTGAAAAACAAAAAAAAAAAGGTGGATTTTTCCAGACTCTTCTTCCCTGCCAGGTTCCTGAATGGGTGTACGTTTCACAGTTGGTTTCCAACGCAGAACGCAGTTGCTGAGCACTTTCTGCAGGCACTGGTTATGTTACGATAGCACGGCTGAGGTCTTTCAACTTGACTTGTGTCCCTCTTGCACAGTGCAGTCCTTTCAAACAGACAAATACAGCTCAATAGTGATTTCACTTCTGCAGTAGTGAATATCAACAGCACAATGAGGATGAAGTTTTATGTATGATTTTACCAGCTGCCTGCTCAGCATGACTGTGGGACATCTTGGAAATTTGTAGTATCAAAATTAAAATTGTCCTTCCCCACAAGATTTAGAGGATCACTAATTTTGATATCTCTTCCTCCTCTTGTGCCCTCATGTTTTGTTCCAATCTGCATACAGATCTTTAATCGATATATTGGAGTAGACTGGTTTTAATAAAAAAAAACAACCCTTCTGACTTCAAACTTTGTCAGACCTCTATGCTAAATTCCTTGGATGTTTAAGGATGTTTAAGTTTATACCATGACAACAGGTTTTATGTAGATGTGGTTTCTCCTGACTTAAATATACCTATTGCCCAAGGAAGGGCTATAATATAGTCTTTCCTTGAAGCAAGAATTTCCCAACGAAAAACTGTTGAAAGAAAAACAAATAAATTGTTCTTTGAGGGCTTAAAATCTGTGAATCTGTGATGTCTGAGGGAAAATAAATCCTCTGGTCTTTACTTCTGTGAGTATCTGCAGAATTAAAATTTTAAATCAATGTTTTGACTCTCTAGGATGCTAAGATATCTGTGGAAGAGATCCATTGGATTGATTTTTGGAGTTAAACTTGTTGAGAATTTTTCTTCCTCTTTTCATTAGTTGACACCAAGGTTTGGAATCATTTGACATATATTCCACTTGGAGCCTGAAAGTGCAATGAAGTGGGCTACTGTGTGCTGCTTGAGGATACTAAACTGTTGATTACTTACACATAGTTTGGATAGGAAAATGAATAATAGTTTATGGAAGTAAAATGTTTTTCATTTCAGACTGGAAAACTGCCAAATTGTATTTTAATAAACTTGTAGAGAGCTGCATTGTTTTAGTGCGGCAGAAGATGGAAAATAATGTTGTGACATCCCTGAACACTGCTCATTTCTACTCACTTCTTATTCATCCTGTACTTTCCTCTAGTTTTCTGCATGGGTCATATTTTTTTCCTTTTGTGTCTTTTTTTTCTTTCCTGAAAGGTGGGTGTAGTTCCATTTTATTTTTATATTCCCCTCATCGTGTTGTCTGTGAAGTATTCCAGCACACATACTGTCCATAGATGTGTGTGTACACATGTAGAGTTTTTGTTCATGTAGAACACGGCCATAATGTGATCTTCTACACAGGCTTACTCTTGACATATGAAATCACTGGATTCTTTAGATTTTTATTAGAATATGATTTTGTGCTTTGCAAAATGCATCAGCTTCAGAAATTGCTTTAGTCCTTTAGCATTGCAGAGTCTGTACTTTGATCTAGTCTTTGGTAGCAGTGTAGGGCAAAATTCACCCCCAAGGAAAGAAGTGGTGATTTTAGCAGAAGATTTAGTGTCAGTATATCTGTGATTATTTCTCTGTTTGTGTGACCTTTGGTAAGTCTTGTCATCTCTTGGTGTAGATACATGGGTACAGTCACATATACACCTTCCTGAATTGTGGTTTCATTGCTCGCTTAAATATTGCATAAAGAACCCATTAAGATCTATGAATTGAATGTTCTTGAGCTCAAAATTAATATTTTCAAGATCATATGAAACAAAGGTTGTCCTATCCCAGCCTGATACTTACAAAGAATCTAAGAAGTACCTTTACTTTTGTCTGGAAAGCCATCACAGTGCATTAGTGTCATTCAACTGTTTAAAAGCCCTAAATACTTTGACTTCTTCAGGTTTATAAACGGCTTTTGTTTCCTGGTCCTGGTCTGTTCTTTAAGTGGTTTTTCTTTCTTCCTGGGCAGAAAGACACTGTTTAAAGTCGGGGAGTTGTTCTTTGGTTTCTTTGCCAGAATACACGGTGCTGATGCTTGTGTGCACGTTGCTTGGAAGCCAGGGATTATGGCTATTTTCAGTGTGTTAATCCCAAAGGAATCAGGCAGCACCAATCTTACCCTCTGTCTGAAGTTTCTGAGTTTCTTCCAGAAAACAAAGTAGTAATTCTAGATATTTAACATCCTACTTCTAGTTCTATTGAAAATAATAGCTGTGTATCCAGGACTCAGAAGGGATTTCATGTTTATTTTTTTCTCATCCACCTCACAGGGAATCTTTCTTTTGTGGAAAAGGAAGAGTTCTTTGTTCAGCCATCTTTTTCCAAGCCTGTCCTGTCATTCCTTCCCCAGCTGTTAAGAAATAGTAATTTACCCCTGTAGGGAGCCACTTCTTGACACTTATTGACAAACAACTTGATGTAAATGTCTCAAATTCTTTTGATTTATTTGCTTCTGGCTCTACTAAGATCTGAGAATCCCCCAGAGAAATTATTCTCAGTTACTAGGTCTCTTCATAAAATCTCTCTTGGAAGACTGTTGTGCAAACTCAACTTCTCCTAGAGCAAAGCCCTGCCGATAATGCCTTTTCATTTTCTTCAAGCTTGTAGGACCTTGTCGTCTTAGCCACATCTTTTCATATCATCGTTCCCTGCGTGCCACCTATTTTTTCCATGGAATTTAATTTTGGATAACTCTTCAAGGAATCCCCAAACTTGCATGGCTTTATGCTGCTGAGGAATTTCTGAGGCACAGACAGACTGCAAGAAAGCCTCAGATTTGAACAAGAGAATTCCCAAACTTAGCTCAATATTGAAATGCATTTTTTATCAAGGCATCCTGCAAGTGGCTTTGGTTTTACTATTCTACAAATGGAAGTGGTTCATGTTAGACTAGGGTTTACGATAAGATATGTTTTCCTTTCCATTTAGATCTGTCACATTTGAATCCATTGATAGAATACATTTGATATGGTATGAAACCTAAATTTCATTTATTTCATTTCCACCAGCTGTCACAACCCTTTGAGTTCTCATAGCGATTGTTTTTATTTATTTTCCTTTTTAAATAATACCTTTACCATGCTGGAGATAGGTCTTTTGGTTTACAGAAGCTAGCGCACTCACTGCTATGGAACATTAACAGTGGATCTGATTTTCCCCTCACAGCAGTGTAATGCCACTGATTTCATTGGAGCTTCTAGATTTAGCCCTGTTTGCAGGGCAGACTCAGACCTGAAGTCTGCTTTGATTCCATCCATGTTTTGTTACAAGGCACCATTAGAAAGGGTACACCAAATCATCTGTCTCTGAGTGGGCATTGTTTTTGTTAACAGTCAAAAGCGGATTCCGATTTCATATGTAACATTTCATATACGTTTGGTCTTTAGTATGCTGGATTATGACACGGAGAACCTAAATTCTGATGAAATCTACAGCTCTCTTCGTGGAGTCACTGAAGCAATTGAAAAATTTAGTTTCCGTAGTCAAGAGGACCTGAATGAGCCAATCAAACGTGATGGAAAGAAAGACTGTGACATTGTAAGTATGCAACTTAAGGTCCCCAAATAGGTGAAACTTTAAAACATTGTGATTAAACTGTTAGTGTACAAAGTATTCTGTTGTATTTTTGCAAGTGTCTTCAATTTATTGGTTGCTGGTGGTTTACAACTAAGTTATGGAGTCTCACTAATGTAGTCCCTTGCTCCCTTTGAACTCGAGCTGCTTGTGAAATGTGCTCACTGAGTTTCTGAGGGAGTCTCATGCACGAAGGAAACAGTGCTAGTGTTTCTCAGGCTCAGCATGGCT
>BJBW01008687.1:116983-131750 GCA_004320125.1 Scolopax mira
GTCTAAGGAGTCATTCTCTCTGGATCAGAAAATGATCCTTATATGTCCCTTCCAACTTGACACCTTCTCTGATGGTTTTGCTTCCTATCTGGACAAACAAGTTTAGTAAATTAAGTTAGTCTCGAGGCTAAAAATTCTTGCTCCAAAATTTTTCTTTGAGACCTTTCTATTGTTTAGTTCTTGTTAAACATCACCCAACCCCCTCTATCAGTGGGTTGTGTAATTTCATGAGGAGAATGTTGCTTTTGCTTCCTTTCCCTTCTTAGCAAATTGGTCCTGTTCTGAAACTTATGATCTTTGCCAGCTTGTGCAGTTTTAGCAATATTAACTTACATATAGGAACATTTTTGCCCTATGATCATGAGGTATTTTTGGAACAATTGTAGTTATATAAGGGAAAGAGATGGTAGTCTAAGTTTTCCTCAAGTATTGTGTACGTGTAAACGATTCTATGCATCTTCATATTGGTGGATGAACTCCAAAAAAGCTACAGCTTCTGGAATTTGAGTCGTCTCATGTATTTTCTTTCTGTTTGATCCCCCAGGTGTCTCGAGATGGTGGCCTTGCTGTGCCTACCAGCGATGTCCGTGGAAGCAGTGACATTGTGGAAGGTGGAAGGATGGCTCTAGATAACAAAACCTCTCTACTTAACACCCAGCCTCCCCGCGCCTTTTCAGGGCCACGTGCTCGAGAATATAACCCCTATCCTTATGTCGACACAATTAACACTTACGACAAGACTGCCCTGAAGGAAGCAGTGTTCGATGATGACATGGATCAGCTTCGGGATGGTTTGTATCAGCATATGTCATAAAATGGCAGGAAGCTTGTTCTGTTCCTGGTATATTTGTGTGAGGGTAGTGCTTTCAGATACAGGCTTGCCCGTGCACATGTTGTATATTATTTTGCAGCTGAGTCGAGGCTTGGTATGAAAATATGTTCTCTTGTCCCAGCAGAACCTGATCTTGCAACTCTTGAGAAACTGTTATACTGCAGTTCTAATTTTTGTTTGCCTAGAGTTTCCCTCAAACTAGTCCCTTAGGCATCTAAATGTAGGGACGCTGTTTTGGGAACCTTCCACTCTTTATGTTTGAAAAATCTCGCTCAATAGCTTGTTGTTACTGAGCATTTCACTCCATTTAAGTGATGCTGCACCTTAGCTTTATTCTTTTGTACACTGATGAGTCACTGTACTTTGATCTAAAGGTTATACATGTGATCCCTGGTTTTGGGTGTGTGTGTCTGGGGGAAAACTGGCAGTTCTCCTCTGTAGCAGTAATAGGAACTGTATGAAGTTCAATTGTCATCTCTTCCTGGTTCCTTAGAAGCCATGTGCAGGTTCACGTGCTGTGTTATGAACTCAGGTGAAAATTGTGGGCTAGTTGGATTCTCATGCCTGCTTGACTAAGGCCACCTGGGATTTAATACATTTGGGGGGGGGGGGGCGCTTGTCATGTGCATTTAGTTCTGTAGAGGGTTAGTAATCTTGCCATCTTTGATCTTTTTTCCCCGTTTCCCCAAATGATTACTTGCCATTTGTCCTAGAAGTACCCATTGACCATTCAGATTTGGTGGCTGATCTTCTGAAAGAGCTCTCCAACCACAACGAGAGGGTGGAGGAGCGGAAAGGAGCTCTCCTGGAACTGCTGAAGATCACAAGGGAAGATAATCTCGGAGTTTGGGAGGAACATTTCAAAACCATTCTGCTCTTGCTGCTGGAAACACTTGGAGACAAAGATGTGAGATGTAGATTTTTATCTTAACTCAATATGTTGCTCCATCTAGGGTGATAGTTCCTCTACTCTAGTTTAAATGAAACCTGCTGCATTTTATACAGCACCTCATCACTGATGTTACACTGTTTTTTATTTTGAAAGTTGATGACTCTGCTTTTGTTTTCACTGTGCTTAATGATGAATTTTAAGCTATTCTGAAGTGTTCTATTTTTTCCCTCTCTCTCTTTGGAGTGTTGGTAACATAAAACTAGGAAGGTAAACTAGAATCAGAAGAAAAGTTATCTTCAAATCTTGTACAAAAACTACCAAGATTTCAAAAGCTGTTCTCTTTCAAATTAGGATGAAATTACGAGCTCTTAACTATATCATACTCATATCCCCACACAAAAAAGAATAATAGATTAGTTTTTCTTTTGCTCTGTATGACTTAAAGATCCAGGCTATTAGATCTTATGGGATGAGTCTCTGTGTCTTGCAAAAATGTCATCAAGAACAAACTACTTGCATAGGGGATCTTGTTTTGAAGTATTAAAAAAAATGCGTTGTTATCACAGACATATATTTGATAGCTGATCAAGTGGTAATTCACAGGCTAGACTTTTCCTTCTTCCACTTGGGGCTATTTGTTCAGTTTGCAGCACAATGATATTTGGTAAAGGCTCAGCACCCTGCTGCGCCTTCGCATCAGAGCCATGCTCCATCTGAATGTTACAATATTTAGGCTTCGAAGCATTGAAGTGCTCACAGTTGTTCCTTTTTGTTTCATGTGATTCAATATCCATTATATTTTTTATATTCCTTGTAAAGTATATGGCAGACTGTCAGAAATTTTAATTCTGAAGTAGTGTAGGTGGCTGACGTTTTCTCAGTTGTTTGTAGCATAAACATGATCTGCTCTAGTCCTACATGTTAATCATAGCATCATCACACATGTATAGGAAGATCTGATGGCTTTATCTGAGTACATGTGAATTGTGATACTGCATGAATTTTTCAGATGAATAGCAAAGGCCATACTTAAAAGGCTGAGTATAAAGTAAGTATTCCTCTATTTGGAGTGGCGACAGGCCAAAAACTTAATATAGCAGTTGTGAAATTGAAGCAGGTGTTATAAATTCCTTCTGCTAATGATCTTTTGATAGAAAGGATTAACACATAGGTCAGTGTTGACTACAATGACTGACTGTTCTTGAAAGTCATTTCCATAGGAGTTACAGGAAGGGAGTCGATTTTACTGCATTAGCACCTGAGAAACAGCTTTGTTGTGTGGATGGAGCCCGGCTTGATATCTGTGAAGCTAAGCAAAAGAGGAAGGGCAAAACAAACACAATCTGAGCTTCTTTGCAGATTCATGTAATGCAGATGTGCTACTTTGGGTACAAATTTGTACTTCATTGCCAAAAGAGTATAGAATTTAAAAAAGCAGAGTCACTCTGATTCTTGTACCTGTGACAGCATTTTATGTGAATTTTTGTGCAAAACAAGCAAGGAGACCAATTATGCGTTTTAGTTATATTAATTACACTCCTCACTTCATGGGAGCCAGTAGAGCAATATGAGATTTCTGGTGGTGTGTGTAGGGAGCCGTGAGAATTTACCTCAAACTATAGTTTTGAGAAGTGACTGTTTCTAATGTGGATTTCTCTTGACACAGCATTCGATAAGAGCCCTGGCTCTGCGAGTCCTGAGAGAGATCTTAAGGAACCAGCCAGCAAGGTTTAAGAACTACGCAGAATTGACCATCATGAAAACATTGGAAGCACATAAAGATTCCCACAAAGAGGTGAGTGAGCTTTGCAGTGTTGCTACTGGGAAAGCAATATGGACCTGCTGAAGGAATGTAGGAGTCGTGAGGTTTACAGGCAAACACATTGACCCATCTTGACAATGGAACAAACTGATATTAAGTCTCCCAGGTATGAAGACAGGATTTTAATGTGCTGAGGTGGGGAGGAAAAAAATTGAGAATGACAGCTTTTTAAGTAAATTTGGAGCTATCTTGACATTGTTCAGCAGCTTCCCTGGAAATCCCAAGGATTTCTGTGCTCATTCTGGGAGAGGCTTGAGACTTAAGGCTTGAGTAGAAAAAGAGAGGCTTGAGAAGAAAAGAATGTTTAATTTTTTGGAGCACCCTGGTGACACTATGCTCCTTCCATCTGTATGGGTAAGGATAGGGCGTGTACTGGAAAACACAAAGCCCGGGTGTATAAAAACTGAATGGTGAAATTGGGCTGTGCTGGAAAATTATGAACTGGTGAGTAACAGGAGAAAATGAACAAAGAGACCACGCTGCTGAACAGAAGCTGGTTCAGAGGAAGACGTCAAGGGAAGGGTGAATTGCATTTTCTTTTTGTGAGAGAAACTTGTATGTAAAATTGTAAGTGTTCTTCTGGAGTAAAACAGAAATAAACATTTGAAGTAAATAAACTCAAATTACATTTAAAGTCAGTCTTTGTAGATAGTCTTCCCAGCTGGATCTTCACCCTACCTTGTGCATGTCACAATTTTGAAGCAAATCTTGGAAGATGCCATATGAATTTCTCTGTATGTCTGTGATGGTTTTGTTACCAAAGTCCTTGCTTTGAAATCTATGACATATATTCTTCTCTGCAACAGGCTTGTCCTAACCTAGCAATTTTAGGCATTTCTGTCTGGAGAGCTTGGGCCACGAAAGAGATCATTGTATAGATCAGACTGCCTCAGATCATTGTGTAACTTGCACAAGGTTATGTTAGCTGTGTGCAGCAGAAACTGTTCTGTTTAAAAACCAAAACAGCAAAACAAAAAACAACCTTAGGGAAAGAAACTAGCAGGCTGGATTTCTCTAAAATGTAAAAGTATAAAATGTTTAGTCCTTCAGTGACTGAGGACATCTATACTCTGCCTGCCTTCCTCACCTTGATTTAGAGCCTTTGCTCTCCTGTCATTTTCAGTTCAGAGTAATAAGAAGCAGTTATAAATTGATTTCCTGATAAGGCATTCAGACAAAACATTGTGTTCTGAAGGAGTGCCTTTTATTGGCAGGTTTTCCTGGTTGCATATTTCACAGCTCACCTTGACTCAATGCCCTTTATATTATTTTTTTCTGAGAGTCCTCCAAAACTACCATTTGTAGCAGGACATTTTCAGATTGTCTCTGGTCTTGTTTTTAATGTCCCTCAGAACTCACTGTCCTCATGGGATTGGCAGGTTTTACAGAAATCAAGCACAATGTTGAAAACACGACACTTTTCTACTCCCCACACTGTGCTCTTCAGGCTTGGGGTATGGAAAAGTTCTTCAGGATTTGCGTGAGGTGCCTCCTAAGGAAGAGCAAAGAAGAATAAGTGTCTGTTACTAAACATTGTGTCTGCACTGCAGTATTAAGTAATGGCATTGGTGTTGGATTTTTCATTCTATGTGTGTGTTTTTTCTGATGCCTGTGATCCCTGTGTAAATGAGGCTCTCAGAACAATGATGCAACCCATGGAAGGTATCATCTGTCTGTCAGTAGTTTAAGAATATCAGTATTCATGAAGTTGAGAAAAGTTTCCCAACCTGCATTTGGGTCTCTACCTGTAGCTGGGGCTTGCAGATTCAGTTAAGTCAGGGAAAAATTAACTGAGGGTCCATTTGGGCATGGCTCAGTTAGTCAAACTCATAGCCCTAGGCCAAAAGGTCACTAATTCCCATCCTGTGGTGGCCCTTCAGCTCGCTGTTGCTGCTGACTTTGCAGCGCTGCTCTCTCCAGGAGGGGTGGAGGAGCTGCCCTTTGACTTGATCCTGCTGAGTAGGAGATTAAGTGAGGATTCTCCAGTTTGTGATTGAAGGGCACTTTCAAATAGTAGCTGAAGAAGGAAAGGGAAGGGAAGAGAAGATCTCAGCAGTCTGTTTTACAGTTTTCTTTTTCACTAAATCAGAACAGTATCAAGGGCAGTGGTGTACTGTCCTTAGACTACATAAAATAAAATCTTCCTCTGTACCATAAAAACTTATTTTAAGGAAAGTTGCTCCATATTTTGGTTTGGAAACTGTTAATTCTTGTGCCAGTGATGCCATGATAGGATGTCACTCCAGGATTTGTTGTGTTTCTGGGCTGCTTCTGCCTTGTTGTAGAAGACCGGAGTGATCCTGGCTTTCCTTTGGCAGGCAACAGGCTGCGTAAATCAGCAGAAGATGACTGTTTTGAGCGAGCTGTATCTGCTTCAATCTTTCTTACCTGATTTTCCCCTTCAGCACAGGGGCTTCTAATTGCCCCAAGTTTATTGCTCCCATTTTCTGTTATGTTTGGTCCATGGGGAATCAGTCTAAAGTGACCAAGTAAAGAGTTTGAAGAGGACCATGGTACAGAACCCTTAATCTCAGGTACTGTCTCTAAGAAGTCATTCTTCTAAGAGGCAGTTATTTGGAAATCAAGAAGGTTCGTTTGTCTTCCTAAATTCCAACATTGCTGCTGTTCAAGGATCAAATAATAAGTTATAACCAAAATATTTACCACCCAAATACTACCCTCTCCTCTGTTTGAGTGCTGGTATCTAGTTAAAGAAACAAAAGGGCCTGTGGTTTTATTCCAGATTACATAGTTCAAAGCATCAGAACAATGTTAGCATAGCTGGGTGTCTTGGGATGCTTGGTTAATTGGCTGTGTCCAAGCTGAAGTCTTTAGGCAGTTCAGTCTTTGCCATGGCTAGAACTCTTGTGCCTCCTGTTGCTGAAGGCAAGGTGTAGGATCAGTGGAGCAGCATAAGAGCATCATGTGTCTTCCCAGGGACACGGCAGAGAGAAACTTGGTACATGGTGTTGGATGCTGAGTCGCACCTTGTGAGCACAAATGCAGGAGATTGGCAAAGCACAGACCTCAGTGGAGGTTCAAAATTAATGTGGCCCTAGGCTACAGACTCAAAGGCACTGGGTTGGGATCCATGTTTAGTTTGCTTTTTTAAACTTCAACCTCTTTTTATACTGTTCTTAGTATAACAGTCTATTCAATACTGTTGATTTAATGGGGTGATGTGAAGAGTCAAGCCTGCTTCAGTCATACTGTAAATATTTATGGGGGTTGACATGTAAATGCCTTTCACTTACTTTTGGAGCATTAGAACGTAATTGAAGTTGTGGACGGTATTAAATCTTGTTGATTTTTATCACTCTTTGTTTGGAGTTATTTGGAAGAGAACCATCTTTCTGATGCCAATTAGTTAATATTAACTCATTTGTTCCAGTGTAGTTACTCACCCATAACTAAGGAGAGATGCTGCCTGCTGACCCAATACCATTGATATGACATTGCTTCAGATTCATACCAGCAAAATTGAGTATAAGTTGTTACTCTTGAGTATATTAAAACAGAAGTAGTTAATTATCTTGAGAAATGGTTACAAAGTGAAAATCGTGGGATAGCTAATTCCCTGCTTCTGTCTCTCACACTCTATTTTTCTCTTCAACTAAGCCTATAGACTTAGTTGATACATATTTTCTATGTGCTAGGAAAGGATATTGTGTCATATCTCAGATATCTAATTTTGGTCTTTTATTATTGAGAAGGTCCATGTAATTGGGATGTAACAGTCTTTGGTAAGCCTCTAAAAGAGGGTGAAAAAGAAGAACTAACACAGCTATCCATTATGTGTAGATAATTGTTACTGTCTTGCTGAGGTGCTTTTAGATTGGCCTCTGACGTTAATAAGATTTGCAAGTGCCCTCTGATGGTGCTGTGATCTATGTAGCTTTCTGCAAAACGTAGCTTACTAAAGAAGAAAGCACTAAATGATCACAGTCTTCAAGGTTAATTGATATATAGTTGCTGGTGGAAACTGCCAAGCACTGCAGCTTGGCAGCTGTTGATGTTTCATAGTATATGTTTATGTACTTTTTCTAATTCCCAACACATTTCAAATACTTAGTGCACAGAAGCAGCAGTCTAATCTAATTCATCTCCTCTGAATCTTCTTTTTCGATCTGCTTAGCACTCCCCATTGCTGAGTCCACTTCCTGCTTTGAAACCAACTTCTTAATTGTTTGTTCCTCTTTGGATCAGGCTGTAAAGCCTTCAGGGATGGGAGTTTGCCTGGCTAGGTATTGGTAAACCTCCATCCCCTCTAGCTCAGATTATGCATGTTTTAAGTAGCCACCTCTAGATGGCAAAAATTGGCTCAAAAGCATAGCTGTGTGCCTTGTCAGCCCAAAAGCAAAACCATATTCTTTTGCTTAACGAACTTCTCTGGCACTTGTTTTACAATAGCATACAAAGCCTCTAAGTTTTCAGCAGGGTTTTACCTACACTGCCTCATCCTCTATGGCTTTCTGCAGAGATGGTGCTACTAGGAATCGTGGCAAAGTACTCCAGCTTACAGTCCTATTGACAGCTCCCACGTAGGTGTACAGGTGCTGCTCTGCTTGGTCCCAGCATCTTACACTGGTGCCCTGTGTAACCTATGAACCTGGCACGTTCTGCCTTTGGCAAATCAGGGTATATATTTATTTCTTATTTGCCAGTAGTTTGTGTCACTTCAAGGCAGAAATGAAACCATTGAAACCCTTTAGAAAGGTGCTGCTTGTTGACCAAGAGCAGATTACCACAGACAAGCTGCTTGCAGCAGCCATCAGGCAACAAGCAACATCTGTAATGCACCGAGAGGAATAGCTGAGCAGAAGAAATTATGCAAAAGAGATGGAGTCTTGGCTCTGGCTGTCTTAAGCGAGCAGGATCCCATGGCTGCAGTACATCATGAACCAGGTAAACCAGTGTGAATTATCATCCAAAGTTTGTCCAGTAAGTTTTGTAGAATATCAATGATACAAATGTGCTTTTCTGTTAAAAGAAATGTCTGTGACAGGTGTCTATCTTGATCATGCTGTTCCTAATCAATATATCCCTTCCCATTGAAATCAGAAAGCATTTCATGTGCATATTCCTGTACCTCTGGAGCTTACTCTTCTGTAGCATTAAGAAGACATTGCTAGAGGTGATACAGCCTACCTGTGTGTTACACGGCTTTGTACCATGTGAATGTGGTTCCTTCCCAAAGCAGACTTAGGTGGAAGTATAACCATTTCTGACTTTAGGGAGACTCACTGGGAAGGTCTTAATGCACCACAGATGTTTTTCAAGGAGCCCATCAGCAAATGCAGCTTATGTTGTGTCAGCAGAAGTCTCTACCATCTACAGTGTAAGATGAGCACTTGGAAGGGAGAAAAACCTGCTTCTTTAAGGCAAAGCACTGTCTTTTAGATCTGCATTCCTGGGCTACCTGCCCTGTTTTGAATTATATTGAACTATCCAGTTTAAGCCATGGTTTGTTCTAAGCTTTTACTGGGAGGTAAAATCATTATTGTGTCATACCTTACGTACAGCTTGGTGTCTGTTTTTAAAACACTGCAGGCTCTCTTTAGGCTTGCACATCTTGCTTCATAGCCACCCTTTTGAACTTGCTGCTTCCAACTGCTATCATCATTTGACAGCTTTGCTAGTTTTATATTTCTGAGATCACTGAGAGTAATTATATTATGTTAGGCAAAAAAAAAACCTTTGCTTGACTTGTTACCCTACCTTACTGATTAGCAAGAAGCAAGCGTACAATGGTTCTGCCTCCCCCTCTGTGTTTTGGCCTTTAGTTTTTCTTCAGAAAACTCATCCCTTTTTTTTAATCCTCTTGTGACAATAAGCCCCACAGTCTGAGCATGTACTGAAGGGCACTCTTTTTCTCATGTTTAAAGGACACGTAACCACTACGTCTTGTGGTGTCTGCTATTAGTATGAGACCAATGGGGCTGTTCCTCCCATTTCCCAGTGTGTATCTGTTGATCTTACCTCCAAAGATGAGAGGAAGAACCTGTTGCTTGATGCTGTTTGCTTGTTTCTTCTGCTCCTCTTAAGGCTGTTTCACTCTTTCACCACTTTAACCTGGTCAAGTTAAAGTCCTCATTAAGAAAAGATACTTGATTTTTTGATATTGTATGGTACGTATAATTTGCAAGACGTGTTGTACCTCACGGCAAAATATTTTTGCTAAACTCTCCTATAATTGCATGCTGCGAAGTGACTTGGCAGTATGTATCTTTTGATAATGCACTTCCCTCTGTATGGGAACGCTGCTGGTTTCTCTGGCATTACCAGGTGAGCTCTCATTACTCTGGGAGTGCTGTGTAAGTATTCAGAGATCTGCCTTCCCTCAGGGAGTGTGGAGTCAGTCTTGGTGGCTGAATGCTTTATTCTGCCAAAGCCAGAAGGTAAGACCTTTTGGATAGGGATAATTGCATTGCAGAATGGTTTCATTTGGCTTTCTGTGCCCACAGGGATGAGCTTGTCCTTTTGGCTGGCTCTCAGCTGGTGTTGCCCTGCCCCTTCCTACAGCCTGTCCCCTGCCAGCCCTTTCCAAGGGAGCTAGCAGCCTGTTACCTGCAGAGGCTCTGATTCAAGCGAGCACGTAAGCACATGCTTGAATCCCATTGACGTCAGTGAGACTTCAGCATGTTAATAAAGTTAAACAGACTCTTAAGGGGTTTGCTGAAGTGTGGCTTAGATGCAGATGCTGTCTGCCAGATGTGCTCTCTGAAGACTTGGATGTCTCCCTGGTGTTGTCACATTTACAAGCTAATATCAGCAGGAAGCCTGCTGGACATGTGTAATGCCTCCTTCTGTATTCAGAGGGAAGGCACTTCAGGGAGAAGTGATGTGAAATACCCAACTGCTGTGTAAATGCTGCCAGACCCTTGCTACACGCAGGCAGCTTTGCTGAAAGGAAGACTCGCAGGGGCATAATTAAATCCTGCACCTTTACACGTGATGTGCAAAATATATATGGCCTGTGTTGCTATTTGAACCCTGACTTGTTTTGTGAAAAAAATTACAGCTGTCTTTTAACCCCTTATGCTTGGAATTGGTTAATAGGCTTTTAAAGAAAGGTTTTGTCTTGGGCACTTCCTTCATACCTGCAACTTAATGTGCACGGTAAACTGTGCAAACAGGATGTGGAGCTGAAACCCAGATTACACATTGAAATTTTTACCTACTCGATACTGTTTGGAGGTTACAGTAGTATATTAGAGATCAGAGTGTGACCATAGGTGGACAGTAAAATATTATTGCTTTCTTATCCAGTAGGATACCAGGAAGATTTAAGGTTAAGAATTTTTTTTTTTTTCAATGACCTACGATTCTATGTATATGCACGTTTTTCTTTCTGAGGGTGTCTGAAAACATTTACTAACAGTAATTGTAATTGTTGCAAAGCAAAATCCCAAATGCCCTGTGTCCAAATAGTTATAGGTAGTGGAGTTTGTTAGCTAAAGTGACTCGCTTGTGACTGTTGTTAAATTGATTCCAAGATATGTGAGCTCTCTTTAAGTCCACTGCATTGTTTATGGAAAGCTCTATGGTAGCAGTGTTTCAGCACTGGGAAAGCCGATGTCAAAAGCCATAGTGCCAAGAAGTGAATTCCTTTAAAGGGAGACCTCCTGGGAGCTCCTGACTTCATCCACTCCAGCAATTCAATGCTGTGGTACCAGAGCATGGCATTATGGCATTAAGTTTCCCTTAAGTACTTGAGTGTTTCTCTCCTTTCCCAACAAAATCATGTAGTCCTTCCTTCTAAACTAAGACTAGCTTCTGTGGAAAAATATTAACTTTCTTCTCATTAGTGAAATTGAAGAGAAATTAGCAAAGAAAAAGCTGGAAGAGGGAAAACTTGCTGGAAGTGGGAAAACAAGTGTTCTGTTCTCCTTGGTTACTTATTTACAGATCTTTCAGAATGAATTTTTTTAAAATATTGACCATGTTGTGGGCTGCCATTCTTCTTGGAATATGTTTTAGTGTTAAATTAAATGTGAAAAAGGCCTGAAGTCATTGGAGCAGTTTGACAGCTTTTCTTCTGGAAAAAGGGCACTGATACTGAAGCAGTCAAGGTCTCAGGTCTGCTTTACGATCCTACCTGTACCTTGTGTACAGTATCTGAGGTCATTTTCACTGTTGGGTTTGCTTTAGAGGATGAGCCAAGTGGATGAGTATTGTTATTGTTATGTCATTGTTATTAGTATTATCTTCTGTCCATTCCCATTTCAGGGACACAGCTGTCAGTATAAGTGCAAGATTAATGATAGTGGTGTGGCTGTGATGCCAAGACTGTGGGTGAAGCAGGCTTTGTAGATGGAGATGATCTCTTCGGGTTCACTACTGCTATCTTAAAAATCAATCAAACCTTCTGGAAGGTGTTTTGTAGTCCAGGCAGGGAGACATTCTTGTCCTAGTAAGGACTGAGATAAACTTGCCAGTACTCCCAGTTCATGCATTATCCACAGTAGTTACTTAGAAGTAATGAAAGCTCAACTTCTTTTGGGGCTTTTATAGAGCTACGTCTGCCTGTGAGTTGCTTTAGTTAAGTAGAAATACCTGAGTTTGATACCATGGCAGTGTCTGGAAGAGGGGAGAAAGGAGAATCCAGCATTTGTGATTTCAGCCAAAGTGATGAGAGATCTGCGGTTTGATTTATTTGCTTTTTTTGCGGATTGCTTGGGAAGGGTTTCCTAGTGCTGGTTGCAAAGTATCAACTTCAGACAATCCCAGGTAGTTCAACTTATGATGAGTTAGAGAACTAATGCGAGGTGTTTGAGCTTCCCACACCATCAGGAAAGAGGAGGTGCCTTGAAAGGCTCCTGGGCTCAGAGTTAGGGACTGTCTGGGGCTAGCTGGGAGATCCTAAGCCTGAGAATTTGTGAATGCTTTTTCTTCTTAGAGTTAAGGTGTTGGATTTAAGCCTGCCCAGTTGGCCATCTTTCTCCACTCAGGATTCACCCTCTGTTGAAAGTAAGCTCAGAGAAGAGGGAGTGAGAAAAGATGAGCAAAAGCATCCTACATCTTTTGTACTGAAACAAGAACATGGGGAGCGAAAGAGTGTGTGATTTGTGGCCAGGAAGAACCAAGGGGAAGTTTCATTTTGTTGCCTGGCAATTAGCAGAAACACTTGAAAAAAGAAAAGCTGCCTTCCCATCCTGTGTTTTTATCCAATTACTGCAGAATGTACAATGAACCAAACTCTCATGGGAGGAGAGACCAGAATCGGGTCTCTCCTCTTTCAGCTGTCTGGGGAAAGCTAGATCCTCCTCACTGGGGAAGAGTGTGAAAGTTGTGGATTTGCTGTCCCTCAGGCAAAGAGTGGAATCTAATTTGGGATCTCCCTTGTCTTGTGTGACACTTTACAGTGTGGGCTAGTTGCAAAGGGTGGATGCTACCACTGTTTCCACTTGTTCTTCCTCCCATGTTTAACAGTGATCCCAGTGCTGCCTTGGTTAGATGTGCTGAGGGCACAGCTGCCCCCTCAGGGACACCCTGAAGCCCGTTCGTGTCTGTAGCCTGGTATGATTAAAGCATAGTTTGGCAGGGAAATGGCAGGACACATCTGTGTAGGCATGGCTTGGGCACCCAAGTACTTGGCAGGTGAGATGCATACTGAAAGGTGCAGCAGTGTCATGAATTTTAAGGTTTAAGGGGAAAAAATCTTGTACTGTCTAAGCTGGTGAGTCTGTGTTCTCTGACAGTGGCTGGAGAGATGTTGCCCTCTTGCTTCTCCTAGGATGGGGGTCCCTCTGTCTTTGGTGACAGATGACTGTCAAACTAGCTTCAACTTTGACACAGTTACATTAGGCAGGATGGACTTCTTACCACTGCCTGCAACAATGATGTCCCTGAGAATTCACAGCCTTCGTATCCAGGGTCAGTTGCCTCTTGATAAAGCCTCCCATGGGTCTGTTAATGAGCATCCCCAAGCATTTCCTGGCAGTCACACTGGTGGTTTTGGCTGTGATGTGTGACCTCATTAACGTAAGGTTTTGCTCTGCTTTCATTGCAGGTCGTCAGAGCTGCTGAAGAAGCTGCTTCCACCCTGGCGAGTTCCATCCACCCTGAGCAATGCATCAAGGTGCTTTGCCCCATCATTCAGACTGCAGATTATCCAATTAATTTAGCTGCCATCAAAATGCAGACGAAAGTCATCGAGAGGATTTCTAAGGAATCGTTGCATCAGCTCCTTCCTGATATCATTCCTGGGTTGTTACAGGTACAGAATCCCACGTCACGTCCATGCTCTTGAGCACAAACCACCATTGAGTAATTAGCTCTGCAATCTAAGAGAATGGGGGATCCTCTGGAGCCAGATTTCAGTAAATTAAGGCTTTAATACCTCTAAGCTTTTTTTATAATTTAGCTTTTGATGTTTTAATGTATTAAGGAAAAGAAAAAGCATATTTCCATGTTTTTACGATTAGACACCTTGGCCTGACTAAATAACCTAGTAGCAGCCATGAAAGAAATGTATTGAAATTAGGACTCAGCAGCATCTTATGCTGTCTCAGTACTTCCCAATCAATGCATCCTTTAATTCTGCTGGGCTGTTTTGTGCTTTGAATTGTACTTTGTGCTTGAATTTGAATCCCAGTGGGCAGACTAGTCCTTTCCTCTTTCCTCTCTGAAATCAGGACCGAGCTACTTGCTGACTTCATTCAGAAGTCAGAACTCTCTCAGGCTGGGTGGGGAGCTGTGTTTTTGCCAGTGCTTGGGTTTGGTCTTCACATTGTGAACGTGGCTTTCAGCGGTGGCCGTAGCGATGTTGTCCTGTGTTCCCCTGCAAGGACAACTGGGAGGAGGCTGCGAGCAAGAAGGAAATAAGGGGGAGGTATTCGTGTTAGGGAGGAGAGAGAACGTGTGTGTTTATTGGGGAGGGATTGTGACAGGAATGAATTAATGCGGAAAGGGAGATATGTTAGTGTGGATAAGGCTTCAGTGGAGAACTGGGATAAAGGAGCCTCCTCATTGTGATCATAAAAAGCTGAAGGACAAGACTAAAGTAAGAACACATCCCAGCACTTGTCCCAGCTTCATAGTGTCAACTCTTGACATTCTTTTCTTAAATCTCAACCTCTGGGAGTCAGGCAATTCTGTATTGATTTAAACTTTTGTTGTAAAAATTTTTAGCCATAATTGTTGGCAACAACAATCTGGACAGTGTAGCCTCAATGCACCAGGAAAGTTTGGGAGCAGCTGTGATTAAAAACACAGTTAC